>VYZP01042773.1:9044-36131 GCA_013400635.1 Hypocryptadius cinnamomeus | reverse complement strand
GGGCTTTAAGGTCCCTCCCAGCCCAAACCAGCCTGTGATTCTATGATATAGAATTTCTGTAAATATAATTTATCAGCTTGCAGCTTTACCCAAATGCTGCACAAAACCACCAGTGGCACTGGGCCAGCAGCACTGACCTGCAATTATTGCAGATTTAGCCTGCTCAGTGCAGGCACTGGATGGAGAGGACTTTTTCCTTCAACAGGCACCAAGACCTGATCACCTCATAACGATGAGAAACCACAACAAAGCAAACATTTTACCAGCCAGCTGGGTGATGAACCTGCTTGCACTGGATATTCACAAGGACAGAGCTCACTGCAGAGCCCTGCCAGGCTGAGGAAGGGCAGGCCCAGGGAAGGGGCTCTGCAGGTTTGTGCCTGAAGGGGCTGTGGAGATTCCTCCTGGTTTGCCTGACTCAAAGAAAGGCCTCAAAACTCTGTTTCTACCCCTCCAAACCAGCTTGTCCAGGGAAGGGCACAGTGCCTGGGCTGCAGGTGACACCCTGGGGTGCTGAAATGCTCCTTGTCTTTAGGAACCCCCAAACTCTGCAGCTCAGCCTGTCCCCAGCAGTGCTGCCCGTGCTGGGCCTGACCTCCAGCACAGCTATTTGTAAACTGGATTTGCCACAGCAGAATCAAATCTCCTTTAGAAGGTTCTGACTGCAGCTCCATCCTCTTTCTTTGGGAAATCTGATGCCCCTGGCTCTGAGGGAATGCTAATGCAAGGGCTGCAGTGGGGGAAAGCAGGTGAGTGATGAGCTCAACAAGATACAATCAGATTTTACAGGCAAAAAGAAGCAGATGGGACAGCAAAATGGGGAATTACACCTGCAATACAGAGCAGGCACAGCTAAGAGCTAAACCCACCTGCCCAGTAAAGGCACGAGCTGCCAGGCACTGGGACCAGGCTCTGGGTTCAGAGTCTCCTTCCCAACAGTGCTTTAAAAGCTCACTCCAATTTATCCAGCACTTCTCCTTTAGCAGCAGAAAATAAAGTGGGTCAAAGGCAGCTTTTCAGCAGGAAAATCAATCTAAAATTACAACACTTGGGGGAACCAAGGCAGTGGTGAGAGAGAACATGGAGCACTGCCACCCCTGCACTTCTCCACCCCTGCACCTTCTCCTGGAAGAGCAGACCATGAGGATTTTATAGCCCCTCCTTGCTCCTTGGCAGGACCATTTCTTCCCTTCTCCAGTCACCAGGCACTACAAGAAGCTGCAGTAAAAGCTCCTCAGCCCCAGTTTTGCTCTTTACCTTGGCTTAGTAACACAAGGAAGGGAGACTCAGCATTGCTGAGGTGAGAAGAAATATATTCTGCAAGCTCAGTCTGGTATCCAAAGAGCCTAAGGAGAGCTTTACACAGGAATAAATCCCCCTCTCTGCCCAGGACAGGGGCACTCTGCCATGTCTCCGAGGAGAGATTCCACTGCACAGTATCCATAAGCTTTACTCTTTTTATTTCTCTTGCAATGGAAATATGTCAGAGCCCAAACATTAAGCCATTTGATTTCCTGTGTTTGGAGTGTCTCACCTGGGCTGTTTTGGAGCCTTGATGAGGAGCTCTGCAATCAAACTTTGTTTTGAGGCTTGCTGTGCTTTCTGAAGGAGACCTCAAGGTACAACAATGGGTCCATGGGCAGCCCTGGACTGTTATTCTGTGCTGTAAATCCCTCCCTACCAACACTGAGCCTGCTTTTCTGAGCCAGTATCAATGTGCTGGTTATGCAAAAACTCATCTGTAGCCCACAATGTACAGACAGCCCAAGGCTCTGCCATCCACAGAGTGGGGAAAAGTGGCATTTCCACCACAAGAATGTGAAATCTTGTTTGAAATTCCTGCTGGTTTTTCTCAGCTGTACCTCCCAACCTGTCAGACTGCTGGAAGTTGACAGGATGTTCAAAGATGCCACAGCTGTGCCCTGTGGGTGTCCAGTGTGCTCAGAACAGGCACTAAAATACACCACAGACACCTTCACCTGTCTAAACCCAGCTTGTTGCTGGGTCTTAAATTTATTTCTGGAGTTCTTATCCACCTTTCTGACTTGGGGGTTTTCATGACCTCTCTGAGTGCAGCAGCTCCCTGAAGAAACCATTCACCATTCTCTGCTGGCTCCAAATTTTACTTCTCGTACACTGTGCTTTCTCTTCCCCCCAAAATACATTGCTTTATCCATCCAGTTTCTCCTTGAAAGGTTCTGAGCTCCCAAACCTCTGTGCTTTCCTCTCCCCACCTTCCTTCTATCCAAGTCCCAAGCTACTGAGAGGATTAGTGCAGGTGTGAGCAGGGAGACAACAATTGCTGTGTGTGCAGGGAATTCAGGAGCCTTTTTGTTTGCCACCCCTGGCTGTCATGTAAAGGAGGCCAAGGGAATCAGCAGGTTCCTGTTTTCCTCTCCACTTGCAAATGTGAAGTTCCCTGCTATGAGATCTTGTGAGTGCCAAATGCTTTGCCAAAGGTTTTCAGATGATCTGGCTGGAGAGCAAGAAGCGTCAGACATCTCATTGCAAACTGGGTTCCCAGCCCAGTTTTGTCCTCAGAAGTGATTCAAAGGACTTTGAGAGGAACCCAACTGTGCAGTGATCTTCTCCTGCACTCCTGTTAGTACTTACAAGAGGCCTGAAGTCTGAAATATCCTGAAGTTAATGCTACTTGGCTTTACACCTGTCTGGTCTGTCTGACATCCCTCACTTGAATACTATTCATATTCTATGCGACATATTGTTCCCTTTTCCTTCTGTGCTTGCAGAAGAGAAATACAGATATAAAGAAAAGCAATTATTTTGCAAGTAAAACTAGAACCACCCAGGATAAATCAGGCAGTTTTCTGGCATCATCTTAAAAAAGCAGGGCTCAAAGTACAACAGAGAAAAACGCAGCCTGCTCATGATGTGAGTGATCATCTGCTCTTCTCACAGTTCTTTCATTCCTTTTTCAGCTGCTTTGGAAACCTGAGGGGCAAATCCTTCCCTCCAGCCTCCCTTCAAGACCTGCAGACAAAATGGGCCCGAACTGTTGTTTTTAAATATTAATTCTCACTAAGGCAGCAGAGCCAGGCATTGCTGGGGGGGAAAGGGTAGGTGTCTGGTCCCTGCCTGCCCTCAGCAAGTGATTCCCAGGTGGAACAGCCAAGCCAGCCTCTTGCAGAGCTGATGGAAGGATTGCTCTCACTGGGACACTGGACAGGACAGGCAAGAAACCTGCCTGGTCAGGCTGTTGTGACCCTCAGCACCAAGGATGAGGATCCAAGATTTGTTCCAGACATTTATCTGAGATTCACTGACTCCCCTTCCCTTTGTCCCCCAGTTTCTAAAACCACCTTCCCAGCCTTTGAAAAGTGTAGGGAGAGATGGGGAGTTCAGCCAAGACCATGATTCATGGGTTGGGGCCCCAAAGACACTGGTTCATTTGTTTTTCTGGTATGTTTTCAAAAACACAGAACAGTGTTTTCCAGATTATTCTTAAACCTCCTGCAGACAATTTGTTTGTGACACTACACCAAAGTGCTGTTAAATCTTTTCCCCAGAACCACAAAGAAATCAGCACTGGTCAGTGCACTGAGAGGTTAAACTGGCCCAGAATATTTCAGTGTTTAAATTAAGCAAACAAAATGAGATTGTTCTGTTGAGCCCTTCCAGCTGCAGCACAGAGGAGATGTGTCAGTGACACAAGTGAGAGTGTTTCTGCAAAAAGGTTTTCACCTCAATCACACCTGACACAAATCCATTTTCCAGACTTGTTGCCACCACTGGCTGCAGGGTCAGACTCAAAATACAAACACAATTTGTTATCCCAAAATACCAAAATCCCACAATACCAAACACAATTTGTATACCCAAAATACCAAACACAATTTGTTATCCCAGGCCAGAGTAACAGCATGAACTTTTTTGGGCAGCCCAGCTCCAGTTCCAGCCATGGATCTCTCCCTCCTGGCACGGGCAGGCCTGGGGGGGACACAAGAGCTGCACCAGAGGGGAAAAAGTTGTGTTCTGGGGAGGCAGCAGCAAGCAGAAACCTTCTTTGCTGCCCATTTTTTGGGCAGAAAAAGGCACAGAAGTTGGAATCAGCATCAGTGAGAACAAACACAGTAAGAACTGAGCGAGAGCGAGAGCAAGAGCTCAGTTCTTGATGTCCTGAGCGTGGGCAGTGATTCCTTAGGGCAGCAGAAAGCAGAAAGTCACTCACCCTCACGAAGCTGGCGGGAAACCATCCTTCCTCATCGTCGATCTGACCCCACCACCAGTCCTTGTTGGAAGCATCCAGGACCTTGATGACGTCTCCTGCTTTAAACGCCAACTCCCGGTTGGCCATGGTGACGTGATCCCATACTGCCTCAGCACTGACAATGGAACCACCACTGATCAGCTTGGGGAGAGAAAGGCACAGTCAGGGCATGCCTGCAGCCCCAGCCCCTCACATGCACAGCAGCACAGCTCGCAGCCAAACCACACCTCCACGGCAGCTCCACCCTGCCCTTCCCACTGCCCCATCCTGCTCCCAGCCGTGCCAGGTAAGCTCCAGGTGCCGTGTCCCCTGTGCCCCAGGGCCTGGCAGCTCCCCTCCCACTCCACACAGGCACATCTGTCAGGGACAATTCCAGTGACACCAAGTGCACTTCCCAAAACCAGCAAAAACAAGCGAGGGTGTCCCGCGGAAGAATTTTCACTTTGGTTGAAATGTCAGAGGCTTGGGGAAGCTTTCCATGCAGATCCAAGCAAAGTTAGTGCACGTATTTAGAAGGGTTTTTTTGAAACTGGAGGCTGCCTGTTTTAGTGCTGGTGATGTACTGACACCCCTCACTTGTGACACACTGCTGACCTGCCCCAGCCCTGGCCTGCAGCACAGCCCAGGGCAATCCTGCTGCTCCTGGCTGTGGGGACAGGCTGCATGGAGCAGGTCGTGGACCCTGGACACTGGATGAGGCCAGTCTGGTGTGTGACAGGACCTCAGGAACATGTCTGCCCGTGGAGCTCCTGGAGCCTCAGAAGTGCACCAGCACAGCCCAGATCTCCTCTGTGACAGCCATGAAACTCCTGCTCTGCGCTGGCACGAGGGAGCATCCCAGCACTGGTGCCTTCCACACCACCAGCCATGCCCAGCACACCCCCTGCCCCTCTGACTGACAGCTGTGTGGTATTAACAGAGTAATAAATTGTGTTTATGTGTTGCCCACTGCAGGCATTCTGTGCTGAGCACTGAGGCTGCCCCAGCAAACACAGATTTTCTCCATATGCTAACCAGCCTGTCAGAGCCATCCTGGGTTCTTGAGTTCTGCCACTGAGACACCGTGAGCATGCTCTTGGGCTCCCTCCAAGTCCCAGTTTGAGCTCACAGGGGCACAGCTCAACCCTGTGGCCATTCCAGACCTTGTTGTGGCGAGGCTCTGAGAGCCACAGTGTCCCCTCAGCTGGGGGAGGAACACAAGGCACACAGACAATAACCCCTCGCTGTGGGTGTGCAAGTGTGGAAGCTCTTAACGCAAGTCTGGCATCCCCAAACCCCTGTTAATCACTGCCTGCACAGGGAGAACTTGAAGGAGACCTTGCAGCACAGCTCCAGGTTCTCAGCATCGACAGAGAACACTGAAGTCATCCAGACAATCCAGACAACAGATTAAAGGGCCTGATTTACCATTTGCCTTGGACTGGCTCTCCTTTACAAATCTGATCTCCTTGGGTTTGGGAGCCAGAGCTGCAGTCCCAGCCCTGCAGTTGTGGAGTCAGTCACACAAAGCAGCAAAACCTACAAGGCTTAACCTGGCAATGCCTTTCATCCTCAAAACCCAGACAGATCCAGTCAGTGGGCAGCAAAGTAAAGCTGTGCTCCTCCCACTTCCACTTTGACAAATTGTCCCTTCTAATTCAAAATCAGCTGTAGAAGGAACCTGTCCCTTTTGTGTGTCATACAGGGAACTGTCCACACGAGCCTCACAAGGTCCTGGGACACCAGGCAGAAAACCAAGGCACAGAACAAGCCCTCAGGGGATGGCTGAACTCGTGGCTGAGGGCACCTCCTGCTTCACTGAGGGGTCATCCCACACCTGGGCTTTGGACACACAGCTGGAGGGAGCTGAGCACCAGAGGGTCGCACCCAAACCAGCAGCAGCTGCAGTCAGATGGTGGTGGACCCCCAGCTCACCCCAGAGCTGGGCTCAGCAAAGCAGGGGAGCCACATCTGGAGAAGTAACAATTATAGAGACTGATTTCTGATCCCAGTACAACAGCTGGATGCTCAGAGGTGTTTCAGTGCCTCCTCACAACCCCTTGCTCTGCTCCCAGTCAGGGCTCTTGGATGCTCCCATAAACAGGGATCAGTTTAAAGCACAGAGACCCCCAGGACAGATCTGGAAGGGATGAGACTTCAGAGCTGAAGAAAGCCCAGGTACCATTTATCTGTTCTTCTGCCAGGACTGAGCTCTTCTCCTTCACCAGGGCTTCCCCTATGCCATATTTATGGATTCTGTCCAGGTGTGGTTTCCCAGGTTAGGAAGTTCTGCCCTTCCAGCCCCCAGCTTTTCCTTCCCCCAGGCACTTCACCAGCCCTTTCAGGCTTCCATGTACCCTGCCTGCATTCTTCTGGAACAAAGATGACCAGAATTGCAAATACTATTCCCAAAGGGACCTTACCAGAGATTTGTGGAACAGCATGAAATATTTATTCCAGTGTCACAGAGATCTCCCAGCAATACCTCACACGTCCCCCTTTCCCCACAGCCACCTCCCAGCCGTGGCTCACAGGGATCCTGCACTCAGCTCCTCTCAATAAATGCTGTAGAGTACGTTCTCTTTGGCTGGAAAATCAGTTTTCTTGTCAAAAAATGAATCGGGTTGGCCTGACACTTGTTCCTTTTGTTAATGCCATTGGGTATTTTAGTCCCTTTTGCACTGATGAGGAACCAGGAACAGAGCTATTACGCAGGAGCCGTGTTCCTGCTGCTTCTGCTTCAGCTGACAGAGACTCTGCTGTCACTTCACACACAGCCAGTTCTGGGCACAAACTGCCACAGAAACGTCACTGAGCCCAAACTTCAGAGGGACTGTGCTTCAAACCCTCCCAGCCTACTTTGCAAAAATCCATTCCCGAGCCCGAGGCACAAATCCCAGCTCTGAGGAGCAGGCAGGGACTGCAGAGGGACACAGAGGGACAGACACAGGGACACACCTTGGCCCTTTTGTGCTGTTAACACACAGGTCTGGAAGGTGCTTTCAGGGGATGCCAGGAGCTGGGGGGGCTTTGCAAGGTGCTTCTTGATCTCAAGGAGAAAGGCTCCAAGCCCTTGGTTCTCACTGATCAGCGCCAGCAGGGGCTGGCCCTGCCCAGCCCTGGCCCTTGCTCTCAGCTCAAGGAAGGGATCCACATCCCAGGAATCCTGCAAGCAAGCCTTGCCCTTTTGGAACACAAATCCAGCTCAGCCTGTACCAAAAGGACGGTGAGAACTGGAGCTCCAGCCATCCCACGTGCTGAGCCCATTGAGAGAATGTCAGGACCTAAAATGAAAAGATCCAGTTTAATTTATCTTGCAAGACATCTTGCTGCATCCATGGAGCCGTCCAGCTCTCTCAGGGCAGGGTTATGGAGACAGAACCTGACATCTGCAGCAGCAGGAGATGACAAACTGCAGAAAGGTCAGCATGAAATATTATTTTCTCAAAGAATTCAACACGGGAGCTCTTCACTCCAGAAAGTTCACGTCTCTTGGCTTCAAGGCTGAGCTTAGTGCTGTGGTCACAGATATTGAGCCAAAGACCTTGGAAAGAACTTCTCTGCCATAAAGTCAGGTGTTCCCACACTGCAGCTGAGGGAGTCATCTGGATTCCCTGATAGCCAGTGAAGAGAAAGAGACACATCTGGAGTGTGATTCATCCCAGCTATTTCAGCAATTTACCTTCCAGCCAGGTGAATCATGCCCTAGAATTCACTCTGTGTTTAACTGGCTGAGGCAGAAGTTTGCACTTCCCACATCTTAATGTTCATCCCATCTACGATTTGGCCATTGCCAAAACCAAAGGACAGAACTGAAGAACAATAATCACTATAGGAACAGTGAAATATTAAAGCACACTCTCCCAGACACAGCCATTTCTGTAGGCTGAAGGTTGATGGAAATAAAGTTATGTTCTCTGTGCCCACCAGAGGAATTCACAAAATCTTAGCCTTGTAAATTTACAAAAATTAGAACTTAGATATTTGGGGAAGTGTCCTACCCATAGGAAAGGAGAAGCAGTGAGAAGAAATGCAGCAGGTGACAAGGACATTCAGTGTGACATCCCCTGAACACTGCCTGTCTGCCAGGTGCAAGTCCTACTTCCTCTTAAAATCAATTATTCCTGTCAGTTGCTTGTTCAAAGTAAAGAGCCCAAAGAGAAAATTCCTCAATGCTTTCACCTCATAACACGAGTGCAGCAATGCCCAGGAGCATTTGGGAACTACAGACCTGAGAATAATGATTGCTGCTTTACAGGAGCCTGCAGAGCACTTTGTGAGGTGGAGGAAAAACTTTCTCAGTGGGCAGAAGAGAAGATAACTCTTGCGATGTTGTGTGGGCTGGGCACCAGGCACTGGCCCAACAAACACCAGGGGCCAAGGGAAACTCCAGGGCACAGAGAGCAGGGGCCACTTCCACAGCCCAGCAGCACAAACCAATGAATTGAATGAGGGAAAGAAAAAGGGCAAAAAGACAAGGCTCTGTCTAACTCCATGCACAGCTTAAGCACCCTAAGAACAGGGGGTATGATCCCTGAACCACCAGGACCAGCTCAGCCTTCCCAGGGATGTTCCCCAGAGGTTTCCACAGGAAACCTCCAAGAACTCAGTGACAAGCCCTCCCTCTAGAGATGCTCCTTCACTCCCAGCACCCCAGCACAACAGGTGAGTGCTTTACAACAGCGAGCAAAGCCAGAGGAAAGGAATGAAACCAATCCTGCTGAAAGGCTGGCAGGATTTTGCCTTCTCCTCCCGTCTGGTGGCATTTCCAGGATGGAACGTGGTCACTGGAAATACAGAATTACATCAGAGATGCTGCCAAAATAAAATGACAATAACAACAACAAACAGTAAAAAAGGGTTTCAGGGGACTCTGCAAGGCCCCACCTCTGACAGCACGTGCCAGGGATGCTGAACTCTGTCCTCACCAGTGCTGGGAAAGCTCAGAAAGGTCCATCTGGCCAAAGATCCCCACTGCCTCCCTCTCCCCTTGCACTTTCCAAAGCCAAAGGGCTTTAAGGTGTCATTAATGCCACACAGGAGCTTCCAAGGAATAAAAAGGAGGTGCTCAAAAGTAGGAGTTTGACTCCAGATTTTACAACTTTCTTTTCCAGCCATTCCTTTGTGGCACCTTTATCAAGATTGATAAAGGTGCCACATTTGATTGACATTAAACAAATGTCCCCATCAAAGTAAACAGGAAAATAAAGAGTAAAAGGAGTAGCAGGAACAGCTCCCTGTTACAGGAGCTGATGGGATCTGTCTGACCCTGCTACTGGAGCAGGACTGCAGCAAATGCACACGAGCCAAAGGAGAGGAAGGGAAGGGGAATGCCCCTCACAGCCTGTATCCACAGCACATCCTGATGAAAAAAGCCCAGGAACACCACCTAGGATGGCTTCCCAAAGCACATTTACAGAGTGACCTCTGAGCCAGGGGTTCCAGCTCCTCCCAGGCCACTGCAGGGTTTAAATCTCTGAGCCATGACCCAGCCCTGTCCCCGCAGAGGGACTTTGCTCCAGCTCCACATGACAGGACCAACTGCAAAATGATTCTGGGGAATGGGTGAGTCTCTGCCTCCAATCTGGTGCATTTTCCTGGCTCTGCTCACTTCCCAAGCCAGGATGCACAATTGGACAAGAACATCTGCTCCACCTCAGTCCCTGCCTGCAGAGAGGCAGTCGAGGATTAAACACCTTTGAGTGGAATCAGCCACTACTGCAACATTTTGCTAAATATTTCCAACACATCAACACTTACTGGCTTCTTATGGGCCAACCTGAAGAAGAAATCAGGGGCTTAGTGGTCCATGGAGACTGAAATGTGCACGAAAGGGCCATTCAAACCACTCTCACCTGTCCATTCCTTTTTCAGGGATAAATAATCACCGCAAGTCCACAAGATTCCAAGATCCTTTTCAGCACAGAGCTTCTCACTAATCCAAAAAGCACTTTATGAAGAGCCACATTCACAAAAAAACCTAAATAAATCTATCATCATTCACCATCTCCTTAGAAAACTTCAAGGACCTCAAAGTTTCCAGTACCATGGTCTCTGGGAATATGAATAATCTTTAAGGCAGGAAAGTGTTTCTCTATTAGATCATTTATTACTGCATCAGTAGAGTTGTAACAGTAAAAAATGAGAGCTCTGGGTAGTTCCCTTTCAAATCTGTGTTACATAAACCGTGTCCTCCTCCACAGGAGCAGGATGCAGGAATAGGAGCAGGCTGTGAGGGGAGGAGGGAGAAATGTGGTGAGTGGATGCCATTTGCTCAAATTGTTCTTGTACAGAGCTGCCCTTTGTTCAGACAACATAAAAGCCCTGTAAAACCACAATAGCATTTCCCACACTGTGTTCACCGGCCCTTCCACAATGGAGGCAGCCAAAACAGCTTCAAAGAAGGACACACAGAGCTGGTGTTCAAAGCAATCACTGCTGGGGGGAAGGACAGCACCCAGCAGAGCTGCACAGAGCCCAGCCAAGGGAGAGCACGGCTCTGCTCCCGGAGATCCCGGAGGGGAGGCACCTCACACTGCCTCAGTGGCAGCAACACAGCACAGGCTGCTGGGGCTGGGAGCCTGCTGGGACCTCCCAGAGTCCTCCCAGCTCTGCTGGGACCTCCCAGAGCCCCCCCAGCTCTGCTGGGACCTCCCAGAGCCCCCCCAGCTCTGCTGGGACTCACTGCCATGAATTCCCAGCACAGCCCTGCCCACGGAGTGAGGAGGGGAGCAGTGCATGCCATGTTTCAGTCCCACATCGTGCTGCTCCTCCCAGCCAGGACAGCTCAGCTGATGGAGCAGAGCACAGGAGAACATCACCCAGCCCATCCCTGCTCTTGCACTCCTGCTCTTGCATCATCTCCCCAGAGTCCCTTTGGTGGTGTGTTTATTTTTAAACCTCTCATCAGGAATTATACAAAGTGAATAATGCCCAATCTCAGTGAATGGCCCCACAGCTCATTCACCAAACACAGGGGAGGGCAGCTCCACTTGATTTGCTCATTCTCTCAAGAGGTGCAATCACCCAAAGGTTAAGCACAAGTCAAAGAATTTCCCTTTCTGCTTTCAAGCCCCTTGATGAATTTAACTAATGACTGGATTTCAGCTGAAAGAGGCTGATTGGAGTGAGAGTCTCCCATATCCCATATTCTGGGAAGGCTGCCACACTCAGTTGGAAGCTTTATCTATCTTTCATTTATCTATATATTATGTGGAGAGTCAGTACAGACAGAAAGGTTCCTTAGGACTGGGTTGTTCTGTTTTTCATTGATTTCCATTTTCTTGAGAAGATCTCACCTGGCAGATAGGAAAACACCTAGCCTCAGCCAGGCTGCAGCAGCAGAGCCCAGGGGATGGCATTAGTCTCATTTTCCACCTTATTTTGATTATTGCCCATGTCATTCCTATTAATAACAGCAGCCACAAGGCAGGGCCATGGATGGAGAGCTGAGTAAAACCCTGGCAGCAGTGAGGAGGAGAATGGAAGGTGGTAATGAGGCAGAGGGACCCCACAGAAGCACAGCCCATGCAGGTGTGAGGTGTTTGGATGGAGCATATGTCCCCCTAATTGCTCCCCAACCCCTCCCTGGATGGGGCACACCAAGCCTCCCCTCGCCTCATGACATATCTTTCATGTAAAGTAATTACAAATAACCACTTGCCATCATCTTTTAACTCAGATAAATGATGAGGCTGGGGCTGGAAGTCCAAGTCTGAACTGCTCCAGGGCAAGCAGCACCTTCAGCAAGCAGAGCCAGGGCAGCTGCCAGGGCTGTGGGCTCGGGGCTGGCAGGGGCTGTCAGCATGGATCCCTCACTGCAGCACTCAGCAACAAACAATAAACACCCTCCAAGAGCCAAACCTAAGACACTGACACAAATCCCAGCCTCCTGCCCCAGAAGGGACTCCTGACATTCCCAAGCCAAGGCCACAACAGCCTCAGACCTGGAGTTGTACTGCAATCCCTCCTGAGCAGGGGGCTGGAGCTTTGATTTACACCCAGGCCAGCCTCAGTGGCTGAGCCTGCAGGCTGCTGCCTGGGTGGGGAGCAGTCAGGACTCCCAAGGTGTGCTCCCAGTTCCACACAGTCCCAGCCCAGCAAGCACTGGGCCCAGAAACATCGAGGCATCATGTACAGCCCACAGCAGCACCAGGAGGGACCTGGTGCTCTCTCAGTCACCCAAGGGGCAGAGTAAGGCAGATAAGCAAACAGATCATTACTAAATAAATAGAAATATTACTAACTAGCTATAAATTCAGCTCTGGGAATGTACAGAGAAGGGCAAGATGCTGCTGGGGAATGCTGAGCCCAGGGCTAAGGGACACAGCATGGACAAACAGCATCAAGAGCACCCTGAGCATCCCTATGCCCGTGGTGCAGCCAATCCACAGCCTCAAAACCCCTCCAGGGATGACCAAGACTTGACTGGAAATGTCATGAATGCCAAATCCAGGCTCATTTTACCCCAAAATCCTGTCCTTATTCAAACTGGAACGCAAACAACTTCCCTGCCATGGAGCAGACTGTGGGAAAACCGAGTTCATCTGAGCGACCAAATGGTTTTTGCAAGGAGAGGATAAAATTGTCATTGCTCTGAGGAAAGCAAGAGTAACCCTCCTTTTAAAGGATATTTATGTTAAAATGTACATCACCTGTTACTCTGGATGTGGAAGTTTCCAAAGCAGAAAGGAATTAAGTAGAAAATCACACAAATGACTCCCGGTGGATTGAGTTATTGAACACAACTCCCAACAGGAGAACAACACACAGATCTGCTCATCCCAGACGTGGGATCTGTGTCCCTGCAGCTGCAGCAGTGCCAGCAGCCAGCCCAAAGCTGGTGACACACAGCTAAGCCATGCAGCAGGAGCGATGGCACAGAGACACACACCAGGGGCACCCAGAGCAGCCACTTCCCTCACCCAGACCCAGGAACTCCCAGGGAAATGAAGAAAGCGACAGGAGCAGAACTCACAAAACTCTGTGTGGATACTTTGTCCTCTAGAAGCTGATACAGTTGGCCAGGTTTAAAAATCATGGAAGGAAATGAATTCAAATGCAGGGCTAGGAATACAAACCAGGAACATCACTCCTGGATGGCCAGGAACAGGGAAGCAGCAGCAGGAGCCCCCTCGTGACTGAATCACTGCCATGTGCTCTAAAACCCCATTTAATAATGAAGCAGAGGCCTGGACTGTGTCATGTTGGACCACAATGTATTAAACACATCCTCAGGAATCCTCAATAATGCATATATTGGTATTGTACTAAGAGGCCAACATGATAATATTAAAAAAAGGATATTTTTAGTACTGAGAACTTGGAACTTAAAATGTGGTGGCTGTTATTAGTGCAAATCAATGCCCAGGCTGGATTAAAGTCCAGATGAATGTATTACACTGATTAAATTCACCACCTGGGCTCCTTATTTGCTGTTCTCATCTCCTGGTTTCTCAGGCTAAGTCCCTGTAGCTCCCATCTAACACAGTCCAGGAGGGGCTTGTTGGCAGAGGAGGGGAACGACATCTACAAACTGTTTCACAGACCCTGAGCTCACAGAAAATTTAATTAAAGGAAGCACAAAAGGAGCAATGGCTGGAGAAGCAACACCTGCCCCAGGAACCAGCCTGGGCTTTGGGTGACTGCAGGGGCACTGAAAGCCTTTTCTCCCAGGCCAGGGGGAAGCAGAGCCCACCCAGCTGCTCTTGTGCAAACCAAGAGCCACCCAGTGAAAAATCCCACTGATTCCACTTCCAGTAGCAAAAGGAAAAACCAGGATGAGCACCCAGAATAAGAAATGGCCAGACAAAGCTTTTTGCCACCAAAATGATGATATTCATGAGCATTATTCCAACAAAACCACAAGTCCTCCTCATGATTTCCAGGATTCCAGCACCTGGACCAAAAAGCAGCCATGGGCATCCTGAAGGAACACAGGGATGAGCAGTCCCTGCCACCCAGCACCCCCATGCTGGCAGCACGAGCACAGCAAACCCAGCCAGGCATAGCTCACGTCCTCACAGCAACCACGTCTCACACCCACACCTCACCCTCATCCCCCAGCTCCTGAGAGGGCAAACAGGCAGGACTTCAAAGGGATGAAGCCAGGAGATGAGAGCAAAGCAGCTTCTCCCCTTGAGACTCTTGTTGAGCCAAAGCCTGTGGCATCCTCTGGCTCCCCCAGGTCCTGCACTGGCCCCACAACACTGCCCCACACCCTGCCTCACCCAGAGCTGGAAAGCACTGAACACTCCAGAGCAAACCCTGCCTTCCTGCTGCTTTGGGGCAGCAGCACCTGGGGCAATGGACACCACAGGGGTGGCACTGCAGGGCTGTGTCACACCCCGCCTTTGTCCTGGCTTCCAACAGGGACAATCCAGCTGGGATCTGACATCATGTTCTTGTTCCCATCACTTGTGCCTCCTAAAAGCTGAGGGGACAGTGCTGGCTGGGAAAGCTGTCTCGTCAGGGAGGCAATGACTGGGTGCTGGTTAGAGGCACAGGACTGTCCTGCAGATTGCCATGGGATCCTGAGAGCCTGTCACAGGGATTGGCCAGATCACCTCAGGGATGTGCAGCCTTCCACCTCTAAGCTGCTTTGCTCAGCTCAGCCTAGCCATGAATGGAAGTCCCTGGTTGATGGCTTCTCACTTTTCATGGACAACTGCCCCAGCCAAAATGTCCCTTCAACAGGAGTAACTCAAGACAGCCACTGGCTACAGCCTGCTACCTCAGCTGGGCCACGGCCTGGATGGCACTGCCACAGGATGGAAAGGTAAGATCAGGTGTTTTTCCAAGCCATCACCACATTCTGACCCAGGAGTTCTCCCCAGCCCCCTGGGCTGCTCAGGGAGCCAGCAGCAATCCAGGCACGGTGAGAACAGCCATGAGCATCCCCATCTTCCTGTGCCATCTCCCAGCCCCACACCCTGCGAGCTCAGAGCTCTGGCTGGAGCCCTGAAAGCCCTGACAGACGGGTGGGATGGGTGGGGACTCCACCAGGACACATCAGTGTCACCTCATCCATTGTGTAATTGTCCTTTTCCCCTCTCTCCAGGTCATGCTGCACAGGACACGAGCAAGTGCTGTCCCTTCCCCGCCCCACTTCACCTCATCAGGAGGCCACATTTGCTGCCTGGTGCAAGGAAATGAGCACCTGGATGGTGCTGGGGAGATCAGCTCTGTACCAAGATAATTCTATTCAAAGTCTAGAGGGCAAAGCTGTCACAGATGAAGTATGTCTGTGTATTATCTGTTGGCAAACACGGGAGGTAATGGCAGCCACTCAACTTAATGGCTCGAATTCCAGCTCCTCCAAACGAGCCCATCGCCCTGCATGTAATCACAGAATGTATTTAAAAGTATAATTTCCATCCAAAAGGACCAGAGCTGGAGCAATATGACTCATGCAGCTCCCTGTGCATTGGGAAACATGTCAGGAAGCCTGGGAATTTGTGAGCCCGTTGCCATCTGTGTAGAAACTGGGCCGTGGACACGATTCCTCAAACCACTCCTCTGGCATCCATGGGAGCCTGGAGGCTGCTGAGCCTCCACAGTTGGGCCTTTGCCTCTGCACCCAAGGGAGCAGAAACACCCTGTGAAGCACAGGGATACACATACTAAAGAGAAAGGCAGTGGAATTAAAAGGCATCTCTCCCCACGTACCTATTCCAGCACTCCAGAGCTCCACAGTTACAGCTGCAAACTCAGCTCCATTTCTGCCATAACAAAATCATCTCCACAGCATAATTAGTGTGCTCGTGTTAAAATGGGTACAAATGCAGGGGAAGAGGCATCCAAATATGATTTGTTTTTCAAGACAACGCGATGTTTTCCCTGGCTAATAGATTCGATTCATTAAGGAGTAACAAGAGCCAAGCACCACTTGCAGCAAACCTTGCTGCTTTTAGCAGTGAATTATCCATCCCCAGACTGGTTTGCACACTATTCTTTTTTACCTGCTATGACTTGACAACCTTTTTTAGTCTAAGCTGCCTACACATGGCTTACAAAATATCTCTTCTGTAACTACTGCTTAAAATCCTGCTTATTCCTAATTTCCTTAATGGCTCAATTAAGTCCCCGGCACTGTTCTGCTCTGGGACTGGATGACTCCCACATTCACAAGCAATTTTCAAGGTACTTGGATAGTTTGTGTGAGCAGGTATTTGCACTAGGATTTGCAACACTCTCTCGGGGCAAACGTCTGAGTTGTCTGAAGGGGTTTTGAATGAATAATTTCCTGTGTTATCCACCTTCCTCTAGAAATAACGCTCCATCTGTTCATGGAACAGTTCCCTTCTCTTACCGAGGCAGGATGAAGGTCACGCAAGGGAAAGAAAAATTTGCACATCCCCAACGCCCTCCAACAAAACACAAGGCACGTACCTGGCCAAGGTCATTAAGCAGTCAGGGGAAGAAATACAGCTGTCAGGTTAAGGGGAGTGAGTAATCACCCAGTGCATCATTGCTGCGACAAGCACCCCAGGACACGGGCTGGAGTCACAACATGTCCTGTGCAATTAATCACTAATCACAACGTGCTACACAGAAGTCAAATGGCAACTCCAAAGGTGAACCAAAATGTTACCTTCAAAACACCTAAGCTTAAAAAACCCCAGACCTGAAAAAACCTCAACTGTCCAAGCTGAGGGAAAGGCAAGCGGAGTGTGTATAAAATCCCTAGCAGCTCTGGGTGGGAAGCAGCTCCTCTGGGACGTGATTCACCCCAGAAGAGCTGGCAGCAGCAGAGCCCATGTGAAGCTAACCCATGGCTGTGCTGATAGGGAAGATCTGTCCTTTCCCTGGCCTGTCCCACTGCCTGCTCTACAGAACCCTGCAGTGGTTTCCATGAGAACAGCAGGGCTCTGCTCATCCTCCCTGGCTCCCTGTGTAGAGAGCTCCTGCCTGGCCTGGCTCTATCCTCCTGCATGTTTGGGATAACCACTGGCAGTAAATTGGTCACTCACAGCAGCTGGATAGCCCTCGACCCAGGAGCACTCCCAGTCACAGAGTTACCAAATCATTCAGGCTGGAAAACAACTCCAAGGTCATCAAACCCAACCTTTGACTGGATGCCACCACACCATGGAGTGCCAGGAAGGAGCAGGTTAAATGCAAGTGCTGCTCTAGCTTCAGTTCAGAAATGATCCAGGAGCCTCATGGAGAGCTGGGCTCCTACTCTGAAGAAAAGCAACCAACTTCCCTCTCACTCAGACCTCCAAAGCATCTCAACTTTGCCTCTGGTGGAAAGGAGCCTCCAGGAGCAGCTCTTGGATGGAGGTGACGCATTCCTGGGCTGGAGCAGTGGGCATCTGATCCATCCCCCACACTGCCCAAATTGCAAGAAGTTCTTGCTGTTCCCTGCTTGGACAGGGCTGGGAGAGGCTGGGATTTCCCTGCAACCCTCCTGCACCCAGCTGAGCACAGCCAGCCTCGTGTGAGGCTTTGTCCTTACTGAGGAGTGACACCAAAGTCCATGGGAACACCTGGGAGCCCACGTTCATCAAACACCTCGGGTTCTTCCTCCAAGGAACACACAACCCTGCTGGCTGATGGACAATTCCAGTGCTGCTTTCCATTTCTAGAGCAAAACTGGAGGAAAGCACGAATGGCAGTCCAGGAGGTTGGCACACACAGGTACAGAGAGATTTGAGAGCACACAGAGCTGGGGTCTGGATTGAAACATGCCCAAATGGAGCTGTCAAGGCTGAGTCCAAGGAATTCCCATCCAAGGATCCACTCAGGCTCAGCCTCAGCTATTCCATATATTATTTGCCTGGCAAGCAGTCTACACTCAATTATATCCAGTATATAATTATTATTCCTTTCAGACACAGGTTTTCCCTATGCAGAACATGGAAAGGATGCCTTAAAGGACTGGTAATTCTAGGACAGGAATATCCAGAAAAGAGATCAAATAACAAAGGTGGGAGATTCTGACCTAATGGGAAATCTCCAGCTGTTCTCAGGGTGATTTTTTTTTTTTAGCTAAAAGCAGAAGTTGAGTGTGGGAGCTTCCCTCAGATGTTCCATGTGGTGGACAGGTCATACCAAGCACACTATGGATGGGACAAGCATAGCAGAGGGATCCACTCAGGGAATTCCCTGGGATTTTGCAATGCAGTACCACAGGAGACTACATTAACTGATAGTGAAATATGCCCAGATCTCTGAAATAAAACTTTAGCTAGAGTTATTTTGACTAATTGCTGAAAATCAGAGCATGTACCCTCACTGCTCTGCAGCCCATTTCATTCCTCTCTCTATCACTGGAGCAATTTCCAAATATTCCCAAGGCTATGCCAAGTCCTGCCCCACTATCAAATCTCCATCATTAAGAACTGATTCTGCTCTTTGAAGGCATCCAAGATATTCTCTTCAGGAAAGTGCTTGCTAAGTACCCTCCTGAAGACATCTGTAAGGAATTTTTACTACTGGCCTAGATATTTACTTCACCTGGATGAATTAAGTGGCTCTAAGGAGCTTTTAGTTGAAGTAAATCCTCATTTAAACAAGCCCCAGGAAAGTGGACAGGGAGTTCCAATTGCCTCATTTGCTTTTGTTTTATGACCCACTCAGAAGAAAAGAAACAGGGAAGATGGAATGTGATCTGTGTCTCCCAGGTTTCTGTTGCTATTCCACACCTCACTCCTCAGTGCTCTTCTCTCCTCCAGCACTGCCATGGAAACAATAAATCACCCTACTCTCACAAATTTGCACAATCATTTTTATGGTCAGTGCTGCACAAGAAAGGAGCTGCCTTCCTGGAACTGCACAGCTGGGGCAGCCAGGGTGTGCACCCAAAGGGAAGAACTATGGAAAAGAGAAATTGGAGACATGTGGCCAGGGGCAACAGACATGGCCAGGGGGTGGGAGGAGCAACTGGGCCAGTGTCTCCATGGTCAGGCATGATGGAGAAACCCCTTCTCCTTCCTATTTCATCTGTAATAGCTGGAGTCAGGGAGAGCCTGGACATCCCAAAAGCATGGAGAGGTTCTTCCTCGGGTTTAAGTTTGCTGGGTTGGTTTCCTGGCTCAGATGCTGTTCTTCCCAGAGCTGACACAAGTGGGAGAGGCTGGCCCAAGTCTGCTGTTACCCCACAGGAGATGGCATCGTTTCCACACCAACATGATGGAAGAAAGGGTAATTTCCCCTCCAGTTCAGCTGCAGTCTTTGATAACCTGGATCACAGCCTGAGTCTGCTGCCACACAGGTTTAGGATCCTGTGATGCAGCACAAAGCAATAAAAAACAAGTGCAGAAAACCAAAGCCAACATTTGTTGTGGTCTTTGATAGCTTTCCATCTCCACGGCAGTGTGGAAGAGGTGATGCTCTTCCCTGACATTCTCTGCTGATATCAAACAGGCAAACCTTGGGAATGCATCTGAGAACTGAGAAACATCTGATAAACAGGAAGCAAACTCATTCCAACCCCATATTCAATGGGAGAGATGATCCCAGGGCCAGGAATCACAGGAGCAGCGGTGGCAGGGAGTCAGAGGGGAGCTGGGAATGCACTGAAATGAGAGCAAGATCCACGGGAAGCTGTAAGATTCCCTCCTCCATGGCTTGTTCTGCACCAAGCAACTCATTCCAGACAGATATCGACAGCGTGGGAGGCATTCAGAGAAAAAGCAACAAATTTTATCAGAGGTTCTGGAAGGATTAATACCCAGGAAAAGATTAAACCCGTTAAAAGCTCAGCTAAACTCCCATTTCAGAGCCTGCTAACACAGCTTCAATAGTTCCAGAGAGGTATTAGTTATGTATAATGGGGAGAGCTGGGAGTCAGAAATGGAGAAAGGCTCCATTTTAACCATCTGAAAGGAAAACACCAACAAAGGATTTCAAACAGAGGATCAGCAAGGTGAGAAATATAAAATCAATGAAGGAATTTTCCCAAGGCAGTCCAGGAAGGCTGGAGGGAGCAGAGCCAGGGGAGAGCCCCTCTCTGCACCAGGAACCAGAACTCTCCAAACCATGAGAGCTTTGGATCCACCTACCCCCAGCAGCCCCAGCCTCCCTCCTGGAAGGAACACAGTGCTGCCAAAAACTTGAGGCAATTCCTTCAAATCCTTCCATGCTTTTGTGCCAACAGTCTGTGGCTGTTTGGGTGTTCAGCCTCACCTTTTCCACCCTTCTGGGAATTCACTTGTCCCAAGAAGTACCTAAGTACGTGCACACATCCTCTTTGTCTCCTTAAAAAGGCAAAAATAATCCCATCTCTCTTATTTATTACACTCCTTGGAAATGTAGCTCCTCAAACAACTTAAATCACCAGCCAGTAAATCCAGAAGACATTTGTCAATGTTTCAAAGCACTTTAGTGCCCAAAATAGCCTTAATTAGGTAAGAATAGATATATAAATACCACAGAATATTGCAGTAAAGGTGTCTGCACTATCACTAATGCCAGCTTAGATCACTGTTACGTGGACAAAACCCCTGGGATCACTCAGAGGAAGAACTGGGAATATTTTTTGCACTTAGAGCTGGAGGAATTTAAATCCAGATTAGGTGCTGAATCAGGCTTTGGCACAGGTGTACTCAGGGAGCAGCACCTATCCAGGGGAAAGGAAGGTTTTTCTGGATGCAGCATTCCTGCTTCACAGGGGCAACCACCGAAAGATAAAATAAAAGCACCTACTTTTCTGTGAGCTCTGGACACTGGGAACACATTTTCCAGGAGCTCCTGTGTCCATCCAAAGCTGCTGTCTCAGGTGTGCACAGGCTGGGGCACCTGTAGCTAGAAAGGGGACCTGTGCATGCTGTCACCTGGCACAGGGACCTAAGGACAGACTTCCCCGGGGAGCACAGATCTGGCACAAGGAAAGGCACAACCTTGCAGTGCCCAGAGATCAGGAGAGGCTGAAGTCTCATGGGGGAGCCTCCTTCAGTCCTTGTGCTGTTAGTCCTGCTGCACACGTGGGGAAAGGCAGATTCCTCGGAGCTGCTCGGGATGGCAGCACTGTCCCCACTCAGTCCCTGCTCTCCAGCCAGGGACATGCACCAGAGCAGCCAAACCCATAACCCACCAGCCAAAACCAAAGCTCTTCCTGCTGATGACACCCCAAATTCTCCTGCAGCACCCCAGTGTAACAAGCACTCCATCCTGGAGCCACAGCCCCAGGAAAAACCCCTCGGTTCCCTGCCTGCAAATGTCTGACCCCCCCCAGGTGCCAACAGCTGACACTCCAGGACCTCTTGGTGCTGAAGGCAGCAGAGAGTTTGGAAACCCCATTAAGAGCCCTGAAGTAGAGTCATTATTTGCCAAGGCTCCTTTTGGCTGCAGGTAATTGCTGCAGGCACAACAGGACCGAGGCAGGCAGTCGTGGATCACAAGTCTCCACCAAGGGTTGAGAGGTCGTGGCCATCACCACGCAGGAGCTGGTGAGCCACAGCTCCAGCTAATTAAAACTGCAGGAGCAGAACATTCATTCAGCAGGTCTGAGGACAATTAGCCAAGGAAGAATTTTGCCAGGACACTGTGACTTAGCCCAGTGCTTTGTGCACAAAGTGCTGAAGGAGTTTAATTGTCACTGCTGATGGGAGCCCACTCCGTGACTCATCCCCAGCACACAGGGGCTGCTTTTCCCTCCTGATTTACTTCCAACGCCACCATTCCACCACCAGGACCACACTGGGAAGGGGCAATGTCCTCTGCATTCAGGACACCAGGCTGGATCCATGGTTTCCCTTTGGGCCCACCTCTAACAGCTACCAGGGCAACTGGAGCGAGAGCCAGCAGAGGGGCTGGAATTTGGGAGGAGTCCTCAGGAACCAGAGGTTTTTTCCTGCCATTAAATAATGTAGTCTTTAAATGTGCATTTTCTGATTCTTTCAAGCATTTAACTTCTAAAATTTACTTGGGCTTTATTTAATCTTTTAAACACCAAAAAAAAACCGAGTTAAAATGTCATAACAAGGAAAACAAAAAAAGGAACAAAAAAGCGTAACTGCTTGAGTTATGCTCTTAGACATTTGTCAGGATAATTTTATTCCTTTCAAAACACAAACCCTTTCCAAATGGTGAGCAAGGTTTCAGTCTGAAAGCTGCAAGGTCAGAGTAACACAGGTTTGTGTTATCTGAAGCAGTGCAAGCTCCATCCCCACGCCCACCTTTGGAGTGCCCATTCCCAACTCTTCCTCCCAGATCAATCCTATCAAATTAATTCCTCAGTAAGGACAGATTTTTTTTTTCCCTGGCTACTGTGCGTTAATTAGCGCAAGGGTTGCCATGGGAACCCAGCAACACTCGTTAGCACCACAGAACTCACCATGTTGGAAGTGAACGTGGGCAAGAGCCCCGCACCAGCAGCACCAGTGCCAGAGCTGGGGACGTGCTGCAGCCAGATTGGCTCTCTGATGGAGGCTCTGACGTCTCTCTGCTCAGTGTAAGTTGGAAAAACTTCTAAAAACCTGGATATTGCAAGGATCTGTGGTGATGGGACAAGGGGGAATGGCTTTAAGCTGAAGGAGAGTGGATTTAAAGGGAATATTGAGAAGAAATTCTTCCCTGTGAGTGGTGAGGCACAGGGTGCCCAGAGAAGCTGTGGCTGCCCCATGATCCCTGAAGTGTCCAAGGCCAGGTTGGACACTGGGGCTTGGAGCAGCCTGGGACAGTGCAAGGTGTCCTTGCCCATGGCAGGGGATGGAATGGGATGAGCTTTAAGGTCCCTTCCAACCCAAATCCTTCTGGGACTCTGTGATTTCAGGACCAGTTACTGGGAGGGTCAGTGAGCACGGGCTCCATTTTCCTGATGTTTTAACAAACACAATTTAGGACCCCAGCAGGAATCAAAGTGAAGCAAAACTGGTTAAGCTGAGAGTGCATGAAAAAAGCTCAGGCATGTGCCCAGCCCCAGGCACTCACTGCAAACAGTTCTCAATAAATATCAATAAACCTAGTCCAGCTTAAAGCCTGTGCACAAACTGCTGCCAGCAGCAGGGTGAGCCATGGCAGTGACCAGGCTGCTCTGGAGGGGTCCCAAGCACCCCCTGCCTGGAGGGATCTCCACTCCCAAGCCTCTGCCCTTCTGGGTTTGCAGCCCTGTGACACCCCAAGGGAGGTTTGTCCACCATCACATTCCTGCCTGGCAATCAGACACTCCTCCTAAAAGTCTGGATTTTGCTGGGATCATCCCACACCTGCTGGTTCCTTCCCCTGAAGCAGTTCTGCTCAGCAGCTCTGTCCTCAGAGCACTCACAGAGCAGCTCCTGCTCCACCAGCACCCTGCCAGGCCAGCCAGGGCTCTCTGTGCTCACCTGCACAGACACATCCTTCATTCCCCCATCCTTGTCCCTGTGGAATTCCACTCCTGTGCAATGCTGCCCATCAGTCTGCCCAGGCTGAGCGAGGCTGCACCACTGTCTGGCACAGGGCATTCACCTCTCCTGGAAATCCATTTCCTGATGCATCCTTGAACCATACCTTGCTTTTTCCTGGCCATGTCACACTGTCAGCTCCCTGTGAGCCTTTGGTCCCCTGCTGGAGGCCAGGCTTTGTCCTGGGCACGGGCTGGAAGCTGCAGCAGGCACTGGGAGCCTCACACTGCTGCCCTGTGCTGCCAGGAACCTCAGCCCTGCAGCCTGCTTAGCTGGAACCCTGGGAATATTCCACATTCTCCTCTGCAGGAACATTTAAGGCTTCAATCACCTCTCTAAATAGTCCACATTCACTATCTGGGTAAAATTAAACCTAAATCTCAGCATCATAATAAGGAAGGTATTTCAGAAGCAGAACAAGATCCCAGCCTCCTCCAGCCTACAAAACCTGAAATAAAACAGGGATTTGCCTGCACTTTGCTGAGCCAGCTCCTGAGCAAGGCAAGGCCAGGTGCTCACCAGGTCAAGGCAGATTCCCCTCCCCTCCACTTAGTGGAAGAGAAAGAATTTTGGCTTTTCCATCATGTGAAATAGCAGAGACCCGAGGCAGAGCCCACCCTGCTGAGGGTAACCACCTTCCCCCTGCATCTACAAATGCTTCACTAGGAAGAAGGAGCCAGATATGACATTTTTAACCCTTTTCCCTTTCTTTCTTTGCAGAAGGATGCACATGGCTTGTGTCAAACCCTGAAGAAGGACCAGGGGGCCAGCCCTGAACATGTCCCTGCAGAAGGTGTGGTGGCTTCCCACATAATCCCACCTCCAAACACCTCCTCCCCCTCCAGGACTGCTTCCCACTCAGCAGATCCTCCTCTCTCACATCACAGCACCAGCCTTGCCACAGCTCAGCACAGCTGTGTAATGAGAACCAACCCACACACCTCTGGATTTTAAAGGAATGAAAAGGATGTTCAGGTTCACCAGAGCACGTTATGTGGGCAAGCTCAGCTTCTCCAGGAGTATTCACATTAGGAAAATTTAATTTCATCAAGCCATTAAAGAAATCAAGCTGAGAAAGATCCCCACTGCCAAGTTTCTCCAGCCCTTCACATCATTTTCTAGCAATCCACCCGCAGGAGTTTTTCTCATCTTGAATAAATAGTCATTTTTGCACCTAAGGGAAGACGAAAACATTTTCTATACTTTCAAACCTTCTCTGGCTCTCCATCAAGCTCAAATCCCTCCTCAAAATACCTTCCAAACTCTGGGGAAAAACATTTGTGCCTTGTGCTAAAAGCTCCAGAAACTTTCCTTCACAGGCTGGTGTTTCTACAATGACTCGCTTTCCTCTTACATAAATCAAGGGCCCAAAAAAGACATAAACAGTGAGGAACAGAAATGCTAAACCAAGGCTGGTCTCCAAAGCCCAACTGAATGGGAAACCTAAAACAAGAGAGACTCAGCTTCTGGAAAAACAACTTTTTGACAGCACAGAGCATCTGCCACGCCCCCGTGCCCGCTGCTCCACCTCAGGTCAGAGGACTCAGAGCTTTCATGTCACACAGTCCAACTGGAGAAAGCCCTCCTCAAACCAAGGGCACTAATTGTATTAATGAAGGCTTAAGGTCAGTACATCCCCATCAAGCCCAAATTGCTGTTGCCTGAATTAACAGTTCTCCGTCCAGTTTCAAGCAGATGGGAATCCAGAAAGCACCAGCAGGGCTGGGAAATCAGTGTCAATATGCTAAATCCAGTAGATTGAATTTCTGGGTTTTAGGAGAGTGAACAAGATCAGGATTGGGTCTTCTTGTGCCAGGGTAGGATTGGGTTACCTACTCCTGCAGGATTCCTGGTAAAGGGAAAAATAACAAGGGAGATCAAGAATTAAGGGGAATGAAGAAAGTAGACAGGTCATCCAAATTTGCAACAAGATATGACTATACTTGGATAATTCCCAGGCATTTTGTGAGTATCCAAGCAAAAAAAAAAAAAATCCAGGAAAAATAATAAACATGCACACAGCCCCAGGGGCCACAGCCATGCACTACCAGCCCTGTACATGCAGAGGTGCAGGTACAGCCCACACACAATAATGCCATGATCTGATTCCAGCTGCTTCAGGCCATAATTCCTTACACAAAGTGGGCCTTATGGACTTTCTATGCCTTTATTACAGAGAGAACCCAAAAACCCCTGTGAACTGCTCAGTGGGTGTGGGGGTGCAGTCCTGCCCGGCAGAGCCAGCCCTGGATGAGCCCAGGGGCAATAACACCCTGCTCTGGACACTCTCCTGGAGCCAGAGCCGTGTCTCACCCAGGGAGCTCTCACCCCAGATGGAGCTGCTGTGACTGAGGCCAGGACCTGCCCCAAGGAAGGGCTGGGGACAGGCAGGCAGAGGTTAAAGCAGAGGAACACGATGTGAGGAGCTGGAGGCGCCGTCACTGGCGACTCACCAGCGCTCAGATCGAGTGACCTGACACAGCACAGCTGCTCTGGGTCCTCAGCACAGATCCAAGGATCTGCCTCCCGAGAGAAACCTCTTCCCTCCTGTGACCCACTGAACAGCTGAGGAGTGCTGCTGTGCCCAGGCTCCTGCAGCTCTGGAACACGTGGATACGTGGGAAGCTCTGGGCCTGCCAATCTCCAGGAGCGATTCTTGCTCTGGTGTCTAACCTGGGCACACGGAATGCCACCAAAACTAAGCAGCTCAAGGAGACAAGGGACATGCTTGGGGAGGGAGCACCGAGAAGCAGCACAGCAAAACCAGCCACATGCCCACATCCCTTCCCTGCAGCTCCTCAGCTCTGCCTCAACCATTACTGCTGCTTCAGTGCCTCTCAGAGCTACCGAACGTGTCTGTCAACCTCCACGGCCAACCTCCTGGGTAAGAGATGGAACACCCCCCTGATCCTTCCCTCCAGGAGTTAATGCCTTCTATTTGGCCAGACTGGATGCTCTGCCAGTCACTGCCCCCCTCCAAGCCCCCCATGTTGGGCAGGCAGAGCTGTGAGCCCCCCAAGCTGGGGCTGCAGCTCCGTGTGTGCTGCGAGCTCAGGCTCTCCCCTCATCTCCCCTCACTGCTCTTCCTACATCTTCTCTCCAGCAGCTTTCATCTGAGCATTGCCCTGCACTGAGAGCTGCAGTGCTCTTGTTGTCAGAGCTTTCCTGGCAAGGCAGATTTATCCTGATGCATGCAAATGATGCCAGCATGCAGGAACTTGCTTCGGACAGAGCTGGGAGTTTGCAGTGCGAGGCTGCTCTGGAAATGTCACCGTGCAGGATCCGAAGGGGCCTCCACCACCTCCTCATTCCCAAGGCCATCAAGGTGTGTGCAATGCTTCCTCCACCTGGGTGAAAACACTCACAGAGTCATCCATCCATCCATCCATCCATCCATCCATCCATCCATCCATCATCCATCCATCCATCATCCATCATCCATCCATCCATCTATCCATCATCCATCCATCATCCATCCATCATCCATCATCCATCCATCCATCCATCATCCATCATCCATCCATCATCCATCCATCCATCCATCCATCCATC
>VYZP01042769.1:760-92940 GCA_013400635.1 Hypocryptadius cinnamomeus | reverse complement strand
AGGCCATTTTCCATGGGAAAAAGAAGCCATTGCCCCAGGCTCTGGGTATCAGCTCAGAGGTGGTGTTTGGGGCTGTAAGGGTGTGCAGGGTCCTAGCTTCTTTCAGCTTTAGTTTGGGAGAAATCCAGAGAAGTTTGCAAATTTTTAGGTCAGCACCCCACTGTCATCCAGTGTGAGTGGCCACAAACAGAGGTCATTTTCCATGGGAAAAAGAAGTAATTTCCCCAGGGTCTGGGTATCAGCTCAGAGGTGGTATTTGGGGCTGTAAGGGCATGCAGGATGCTAGTTGCTGTCAGCTTTGGTTTTGGAGAAATCCTGCGTGGTTTGCGAATATAGGAGGCTGCCTCCTGCTGTCGGGTGATGTGACAGGGTGTGAATAATCATCAGTTTCCATAGGAAATAGACGTCATTCCTGCAGTGTCCTGTGGTCAGGTCACAGGTAGTGTTTGGGGCTTCAAAGTCAGTCAGAGTTGTGGGAAATAGTAAAGGAAAAAGGTTTTTAGAAACTTGGGAAACGTAGGCTTTAGAAACAGAAAGAGTAGAGAAATGTAGAATTAGTTTTAGTTGTTTAGTTTGAAGGTAGAAAGTTATAATAGTACATATAGTAAGCAAGGATATGAAACAATAGTTTGAGTTTTAGGCTTGGTCAAGAAAGATTTTAAGATTGTAGAAAAATGTGTTTAGCAAGATAGTAGAAAGGTTTAAGTTTAATAATGATGTATTGTTAATAGAATATAAGTAAGTATTGTGTGAAGTAAGTGTATGTGTATTTTTAGTAATTGGTTAAAGCAACTGTCCATAAGCTTTAGTAAAATGTTATTGGTTAAAAAGTTTTTAAGATGCTCTGTAACAAAGTAATCTTTGGCTGTTGTTGGGTGTATGTGAGCTTTGTTATTTTTTTATTGTCTCAACTATGTAATGAAGTTGATGTTGCTAATAAAGTTTAAGGAATGTACTCTAACAGTCTTATTTTGTTTGTGAGGGGAAAAAAACTATGCCAACACAAATGGTTCCCCTTCATAATCCTCAGTATAAAATCCTATCACATCATGGTACCAAAAAAACTCAAACAAACAATAAAAGATAGCAAGCAAGCTTCTCCTTATTTTGAAAATGTAGTGAAAAATATTTTTAATTCTTATAGCCTTATCCCAGCAGATTTTCATAATGTAACTTCTATGATTTTACCTAATTCACAATACATTTTATAGGATTTAGAATAGAAAAAACTTCTCAACAAGTTAATTGAAAAATATCTGAATAGTCCTTATATTTATTTTACTATTACTCAATTAACTAACAAAAATCCATATGACAAAACCAAAGACCAAACAACTAACCTACCTAAATCTGTACTTACAGATATTAAAAATATTACAAGAAAAATGTTATTCACTATTCAACCAACAGTCATGTAAATGCTTACTCTACAATAATACAAAATGAGTGAAAAACCTACAGTGCTTTTTAAAATCAACTAACACGAGGTGTTAAAAAACAGTATCCAAACAAACAAACACACCCCTACATTCCTAAAAACCTTACTTTTACTAATAAAACTGAAGAATACAAAAAAGTTATTCTAACTTTACCTAGCCAGCCTCCAACTGTTCCTCAAATACTTGCAGCTTACAATAAACTTAACACCCCACAACAATTTACTAAAATACGAATGAATACTTTTAGAGAACAGATGATAGAATCTCAAGAAAAATAAAGACAAAAGCCAATAGAAAGAAGACAAGCACGTATTGTGTGAAGCAGGTGTACATGTACTTTTAGTAACTGGCTAAAACAACTCTTTGTAATTTTTAGCAATATATGCTATTGGCTAAAAAGTTTTTAAGATGCTCTGTAACAAAGAAATCTTTGGCTGCTGCTGGCTGTAGGTGAGCTTTGCCATCTTCCTAGTGTCTCACCCATGTAATGAGGCTGATGCTGCAAATAAAGCTCAAGGAATGAGCCCCAGCAGTCCCATCCCGTTTGTGAGGAAAAAACAACCACACCAACACAAGAGTTCCATTTCCTGGCAGGTTTGTTCTGGGATAAATCCTGTATCTTTTGCCAGTTTAGGAGGTGACACACCACTGTTGGCCCCATGTGACTGGGTGTGAACAGTGGCCATTTTCCATGGGGAAAAAACCTAATTGCCTCAGGGTCTCAGGGTCAGCTCAGAGGTGGTGTTTGTGGCTCCAAGGGCAGCCAGAGTCCTAGTTGCTGGCAGCTTTGTTTTGGGAGATGTCCTGCGAAGTGTATGAATTTAGGAGTGATTTAAAGCCGTGTGGATGTAGTGCTTGGGGACATGGGACAGTAGTGGCCTTGGCACGGCCAGGCACTGTGATCTCAGAGGGCTCCTCCAACCGGAATGATTCTGTGATTCCAAGGACACTCTGTATACAGCCAGCACAGACACACCTGTGCCTGCTGCAAACATCATTTCACTTCCTCTCCTTCACTTGGCTGCCAAGTATTCCCTGGCAACAGGGAGCATGGAAGCAGTCCTTGCTGCTGGAGAAGCCAGCAGGATTAGACCAAATTCCCTTCAGAAAGAGCTGACAGGATCCAGCCAGTCCTGTCCCCAGCTGCTTGGGAAGCTCCCAGTCCCTTCCAATGGCAAAAGAGAGGGAAATCACCTCGTGTGGAGGGACAATGACATGAGAGCTGTGGGGCAGAGCGGCAGAGACTGGAGAGGAAGTGCAACACCAGAGCTTTCCAAAGGAACACCTGCCAGGTCAACCTCCAGGACCCGTGAAAAACATTTTCCAGCTGAGTTGTGAGTCCATTTATTCCTGTCTTCCACTCACAGACCTTTCAGTCGTGGTCAGGAGCCGCTCTGTCTGGAAGATCCCTTCTTTTTTAAGGGATAAACAGATAATGAAGACCTTTCCATGATTTGGAAGCATTTTTAGATATGAGAGACTTTGATTTAAAAAAAACCCGTAAATAATTTACCAACTATTACCTAATTTTGAGAGTTGATTTTGCAGATTTTTTTTTGTTGTATCAAGCAGAGCCTTCAGCAAGTGGTTTATTAAAATTTAGAGCACTTTTCCAGCAAGACTAAGTTGACAGCCAGAATAACAGAATCAGGCCCTGGTGTGGTGCTGTGCATAGAGCACTGAAGATACTCTGTGCCTCTTTGCTGTGTACATGTGCAATGAGAAAAAGGCCTGGTTTTGCCTCTCACCTGCTGAGATCCTGCCNGAGAAAAAGGCCTGGTTTTGCCTCTCACCTGCTGAGATCCTGCCTACCTGTCTTTGTCATAGGGTGCCACTGCACACTAAAATATAGATGACACTCCCAAAAAAGACTCAGTTGTGTTTGCAGCAGGCCTTTGACATAACTTCTGATCATATGGTGGACTTTTAGGCTGCCCAGAGTCTTCTTTGTTTGTTTGCTTTTTAAAAAAATATTGCTGTTGTTGCTGTTTGGTTTGGTTTTTTTACAGAAGGTTTTAACTACCTGAAGAGAGTTGCTTGTACGTGATACCATCCCAGAGTACCAGGAAACAAAAACAGTAAAGAGAAGTTAAGGAGCAGAACAAAATGGTGAGGGACACCATTCTAGCAACAGAAGTGTGATCAGTGCATACTACAGTAGCAGAGAATTAAAAAAATAAAGAGGCACTGCCACCACAACCTAAAGTCCTAAAGATTCAACTTCACACTCAAGTTGTTCTCCCTTGGAGAGAAAGGGAGTGGAAAATGGAAAATGGAAAATTTTCCAGTGGCAAATGCTGAGGAAAGAAGAGTGAATCTACTCTGCATCCAGTTACTTACCTGTCTGCTGTTACCTGCTTGAGAATATCTCTCTTCAAATAATCCACTTGAAAAAATCTGACTCACCTTTCATTTTGTGGTCTTAAATATCACCCCAACAATGATCAGAAATCATCACTGCAGTGCAGTTTGAGATCCAAATTTTACTACTTCCATGCAGATGGTATTTGCACAAAAAGTTGAGGAAAGTACTACATTCTTTCAAGCTGCTATGGCAGAGACTGTATCTGCTTTGAGTATTTTCCCCTCTTTACCTCAATTCACTTAATGATATTCCTCTTTTTTAAAATATTATGTATGCAGTGTCACTATTGATAGCACTAGAAGTAAAGAATCTTTATCTTACTTCCCAGGAAGGGTAGAAAACATCTGTTTATTGAATCATAAGAACGGAAAGGTCCTTGAGAAATCTACCATTTGTCTGCACAAATCATAGCTCTTACACTGTTCAGTTGCATTTTTTTATAATGGAAACGGTATGGAGGATCAATGAACATCAAATGCAGCTCACAGGAAGTGACAGATTCCAGGGGTTTACTTTTCTTTCCTACCCAATCCAACATCAAACATCCGCTCTCATTTTACTTGCTAAAAAGGGGGAAAGAAAAAATAATACATTAAATTAATAAAATGCACATAAACCCCAACAGGAATGGATATGGAAAATAACATGTTTGGATATGGCAAAAAGGTCTCACTTCTGACAGGCAGTCCCTGTGTTTGAAGGGATGGGTTTTTTGAAGTCTGGTTTGGAAGCCCTCCTAAACTAGTTTGATCAAACATCTGCTATGGTCTAAAGAATATGGATTATTAAGAATATGGGTGCTAAAGAATATGGATTATTCTTAGGCTATGGTCTTGTGGTCTATACAGGTCAGACTACAGAGTGACACAGGGTGGTGTGGCCATGCTGCTGCATGCCATGAAAATCTCCATACTGGTATAGATGAATTTATTGGAATCACAGGGCTGCTCACCACCTCCTCTAATTAAACTGGTGTGACATGCACATTGGAGACTGCTAAATTTAAACTTTCCCCCTTAACCTTTGGGCTTAGTGTTTTGGCTAATTGCTTTATAGAAAACACTGACCACAAGGGTTTAGTTGATGGACTGATGAATGGGCCTTGAATTTGATTAAGAAATTACTTTGGTAGTTTAGGTGCTCTGTGCATCTGCTGTCCTCTCTCCTTGCAGCACAGGCAGAGCAGAGCATGTGCCTGGGAAGCTGCACCTTCAAGTCAGGATTGGAGAGAGATGCAAGGAGGGGCCTGCACAAGCTAAAGCTCACATACTTACATGAGGTGGCTGGGGCAGGCAGCCTGGCTTGTTCTTTCACAAGAAGCAAGCTTTGGGCAACTGGGATAACAGTGCTTGAAGCTGCTGCAGCAGCACATTCCTGTGAGTGCCTGTCAGGCTTGAGAAACCTCAGAAGAGCTGGGTTGGACTCTGGCTGCATCATCACCTACCAAGTCCCTAACAGCATTTGGAGCCACAGGAGCTCCTGGAGTGGTGGTACCCACCTGCAGGGCTCTGCCCTTGGTCTCGATGGGCAGTGTCACTGCAGAGATGGCACAGATGATGCACACAGAGGAGAAGAGACACAGGGCTCCCAAGAACGAAGCGCTCATAAGAACCTGCAGGTCAAAGAACATCAAACAGGAATTCGTTGGTGTGGGGGGGCTGCCACTTAATTAGCAATTAAGAGTGGACAATGGGTCACAAGTGCCTGAGAGACTCCACAATAGAAAAAACAGTATCTTGTGAACCTTAAGAGCTTTCAGAAAGTATCAAATACTAGTGAGCTGAACTCTGTGATGAGAGTTACTCAAAGCTGCATCTGGCAAGGACCACCCAAGCACTCCATATATGGGGTTGGGAGGGAATTGATTATATCCTCCCTTTTTTGGGATGAATTTCAGGGACATCTCTGTATTTGATGGTAGTGTTCAGCACAATGTTTACCAACATTATCAAGCATGCTCTTACTTGTGATATAAATGGAGCCACCATTGCTCCCACACGGCACAATGCCCCACTTGTCCCCATCCCCAGCGCTCGCATGGTGGTGGGATAAACCTAAAACAGGCCAGAAATAGATTGGATTAGTGCAACAGCAATCTGCAATATTTGTACTTTTCTTTTTCTTTTAATTTTTTTTTAATCAGAAAGACCCATTGTGTTATCAAGGGCAGCTAGTGGGATAAGATATGAAAAGAAATAAATCTCCATTGGGCCTCATTTGAGCCATTACAAATCTCTCATTTTTTGCCCCAAGTAAAGTTTTAGGGCAAGTCAAAGCCAGATGTGATTCCCCTTTGTTTAGCATTTGTTTAGCAGCACTACGACCACTTTATTTCCTGGCTCTATGATCAAAATCACAGAGGTTAGGTTGGATGACAAAGGTTAAATTTTATTTATACTGCTGGGCCCCCCTGTATCAGGCAAGCAGGAAGAAAAGAGATCGTCTGCAGAGTTCAAGTCTGCCTATTCATTTTTATCAACAGCACCTTTGTTTAGAAGGACAAAAAAGAAAAACAGATCCCAGTAAGAAATATTCAGGCTTAGAAGAATGTGCTTTGTGTTGTTTATCTTTCACACCTCCCAAACACCTGTGCCAATGAAACACTTAAATATGAATTTTACTGAACTTTTAGTCCTCTTAATATCAACAGATTTTAGCAAGTGTACTCATATAAGCCTTTGTTTAAATACTTTACTCGGCCAAGCAAATTGAGTAAGTTATTCAAGAAGAGTCCAGGCACTTGGCTCAAAAGATTTTGATCATTGATTAAATTGTGAGTAGAACTGATTTATGGTATGGCTGTTACAGCAATGGTCTTTACATCAACAGCAACTTATTCAAAACTGCTGAAGTTGTAGTATTAAAGTCAGGTGCAAGTTTAAATATTACAGTGCACTATTAAAAGTGCAAGGGAGCTACTTCTGTTTGCTTTGGATCACTTTAGTCAATTAACAAGGAAATCCATTTAACACCATGCAACTGTTTTTTAAAAAAAGAACAACATAAAACCCCAACAATTTATACTTAACTCGCAGAACTCATGGCTCCAAAGTTGTACGAAGGAAAAGCTCTTTAAAGTATTAAAACCTTTTGCAGACAGAACATACCAATTTCCATTAAGTGAAAAGAATCATACATATAACACCATATACTACCTCATACAGCCCCTTAAGTGGTGAAAAATGTTCCTTTTAGTGACAGTCTGTTTTCTCACTGTGGGGGTTAAATAGGAGAAAGATTGTGGGTTTTGGAAGATAGTGGTACCTAACATCCTCAAAAAGAATGTTTTACAGGAGCTGAGCGACATCTGGCTTAGTAGGGGACTCCTCTTTCATCTACTCCTGTCACCTCCAAGCTGGTTTTCTGATTCCTTCTTTTATCTTGCATATGAAAACACTGCAGCCAAGATGCCAGAGAGACACAGTTCTAGGAAGGTGACTCTTAACTAGTCCATAAGCTAGCAGGCAGCATTCCTGGGTATACACAAATGGTATTTGAAGTCTCCAAGCAGCTCAACATACCTCAAGGAGAACCCACCTCTGCCGTGTAAATGTAGATGGTGTTGAAGTTGGCTGAAACCAAGGCACGCAGCATGAACAGAAAGCCAACCGTGCCTGCACTGGAGAGAAAGCCATGTGGAGCAGAGTTAATGTCACCAAGCAGCATCAGCAGAGATGCCAGAAAGACAAAAGGGAATGAAAAATGTAACTTCTTTCCAGTCCATGTTGTTCACACATTTTAATTTTCTGGACTGTGCCAGAAAGCAGCTTGTTGGATGCTTAGGGGGAGCTATGTGGGCTCAGTAGTACAAGTGAGCCCCTCTGCACACCACTGCACCACAGAATGTGCTGCCACAGCTTTCCCAGGAAAAGGAGAGCCAGTCAGAGGCTTTTCTTAGACCTATAAGAATTACTGGCCTGACAGACTGGTGACCTGAGAATACCAGAGGTCCTGCCCTCAGCATTGCATATCCTCAAACAAGACCCACAGTCTGAGACAGAGTACCTTGAAGTGCAGATATTAAGGAGAAGAAAGAATAGAGCTGTACATCCCATGGTGATACACAGGCTTAAACGTCTTCCGAGGAGATTGATGCTGAGAATGTTCACAGGATTCACTGGAAATAAAAATGAAAACCATAAAACATTTGATGATCTAACTGCAATGATTGTCTGCCTTGACCTTACACAGTGTGACTCAAAGATACCTGTCTGCATGCCCAGTGCCTACCAAACACCCTGTAAAATGCACAAACCCTATCATTCTCTTCCTGCACCCTAAGTTTGTGATTTCTCCCTTCCCCTCAGATGGTGAAGCATGTGCTTCTCTGAAATTGGCTGTGCTGAGACAGCACACTGATGTCTGTCCTGAGCCATGCAAGGAAGGCACAGCTGGGTGAGCAGCACAGGCCTGGGTGGTTTTGCTCCCTCTGCCCACAAACCAGCCAAACACCAGGGCCTGAGGCATGCCCCCCTGAGTGCCCTGCTGAGCCAGGAGCCACAGGCTCGTGGCCTGTATCCCAGAGCAGTGCCCAGTTCATGTCACCCCCTGTCACCAAGCACACACACAGCTCAAACCTTTGCAGCGAGCACTGTGAGAGGGCAATGGCAGGGCAGGGATGGGGGAAGAGGTTACGTGCGATCTCCCCGACTGTGCTGATGATCATGGTGTGGTAGGCAGCAGGCCCAAACAAGTGGCAGTGGCAGGGGCTGTGGCTCTCCTCAGAGTCATCACTGGAGTCCTGCAGCGGTGGGGCTGCGGAGCCACAGACAAGGTCCCGCTCCAGCAACTCAGCACTGGCCAAGATGACGCCGTAATAAGCGAAAGCTATGCCAAGCCTGTGGGGAGAAATGCTGCAGTGAGGTGCAGATGTGATGGGGAAGGTGAGGAAACTCAAATGCAGCAGGTTTGGGGTGCCCTGGAATCTCTGCTGCTGCTTGCACCAGCTCTGCATGATGGAACCCCTTAGCCTGAGCAGAGAGGTGGCTCAGGCATCCACCAGGCCACTGGTCCCCTGTCCCATGGCACTGCCCTCCTACCTATATCCAGGCACTGCTCTTTCTCAGTAAACCTCACCCCAGCTCATAGCTCAATTGTATTGGGTTTGCATGGCCAGGTTTTGGTAGTGGATTGGACTACAGGGGTGGCTTCTATGGGAAGCTTCTGGAAGCTTCCTATATGCCTGACAGAGCTGATGCCAGCCGACTCCAGCTGCTAACCAAGGCTGAGCCCATCAACAATACTGGTAGTGCCTTGGGGATAACATTTGTTAGAACTGGAAAAAACTGTGCAAGAACAACAGCAGCCAGAAAAAGAAGTGAGAACATGTGTGAGAAACATCTCTGCAAACACCCAAATCAGTAAAGAATGAAAGGCAGGAGGTGCTCCAGGTGCCAGAACAGAGGTTTCCCTGCTTCCCATGGTGCAGACCATGGTGAGGCAGCTGTGCCCCTGCAGCCCATGGAAGTCTACAGTGGAGCAGAGATCCACCTGCAGCCTTTGGAGGTTCTCATGCCAAAACAGGGNATTGCATATCCTCAAACAAGACCCACAGTCTGAGACAGAGTACCTTGAAGTGCAGATATTAAGGAGAAGAAAGAATAGAGCTGTACATCCCATGGTGATACACAGGCTTAAACGTCTTCCGAGGAGATTGATGCTGAGAATGTTCACAGGATTCACTGGAAATAAAAATGAAAACCATAAAACATTTGATGATCTAACTGCAATGATTGTCTGCCTTGACCTTACACAGTGTGACTCAAAGATACCTGTCTGCATGCCCAGTGCCTACCAAACACCCTGTAAAATGCACAAACCCTATCATTCTCTTCCTGCACCCTAAGTTTGTGATTTCTCCCTTCCCCTCAGATGGTGAAGCATGTGCTTCTCTGAAATTGGCTGTGCTGAGACAGCACACTGATGTCTGTCCTGAGCCATGCAAGGAAGGCACAGCTGGGTGAGCAGCACAGGCCTGGGTGGTTTTGCTCCCTCTGCCCACAAACCAGCCAAACACCAGGGCCTGAGGCATGCCCCCCTGAGTGCCCTGCTGAGCCAGGAGCCACAGGCTCGTGGCCTGTATCCCAGAGCAGTGCCCAGTTCATGTCACCCCCTGTCACCAAGCACACACACAGCTCAAACCTTTGCAGCGAGCACTGTGAGAGGGCAATGGCAGGGCAGGGATGGGGGAAGAGGTTACGTGCGATCTCCCCGACTGTGCTGATGATCATGGTGTGGTAGGCAGCAGGCCCAAACAAGTGGCAGTGGCAGGGGCTGTGGCTCTCCTCAGAGTCATCACTGGAGTCCTGCAGCGGTGGGGCTGCGGAGCCACAGACAAGGTCCCGCTCCAGCAACTCAGCACTGGCCAAGATGACGCCGTAATAAGCGAAAGCTATGCCAAGCCTGTGGGGAGAAATGCTGCAGTGAGGTGCAGATGTGATGGGGAAGGTGAGGAAACTCAAATGCAGCAGGTTTGGGGTGCCCTGGAATCTCTGCTGCTGCTTGCACCAGCTCTGCATGATGGAACCCCTTAGCCTGAGCAGAGAGGTGGCTCAGGCATCCACCAGGCCACTGGTCCCCTGTCCCATGGCACTGCCCTCCTACCTATATCCAGGCACTGCTCTTTCTCAGTAAACCTCACCCCAGCTCATAGCTCAATTGTATTGGGTTTGCATGGCCAGGTTTTGGTAGTGGATTGGACTACAGGGGTGGCTTCTATGGGAAGCTTCTGGAAGCTTCCTATATGCCTGACAGAGCTGATGCCAGCCGACTCCAGCTGCTAACCAAGGCTGAGCCCATCAACAATACTGGTAGTGCCTTGGGGATAACATTTGTTAGAACTGGAAAAAACTGTGCAAGAACAACAGCAGCCAGAAAAAGAAGTGAGAACANTTTGGGCCACCTGGGAAGGCAGGGAATGCAGGGAGGGATGGGAATGCAGACCTCAGAACATACCAGGCACTCCTGGGATGATTAGGAGACAAAGATAAAAAACCAAAAATATATTTCATGACACTCATAGAAGTCAAGGGGAAAAAACCCATAAAAAATTCAAGGCCTGACTTCACATTTTGGGTCAATGGGTTCCCACAGGCCTATTACTTATACATTTCCATTCCAGAGTGCAAAGCCAATGAAACATGTATTACCCTTGCATACAGGTACTGGGAACACTGCATATGAAACCTGTCTCCTAAGTGTTAATTTCCCGCAGCAAGTAGCACTGGTAATGGTGAATGTGTTTCTGTCAGAGCCCTGTCTCAATGGTCCTTTGGCCATCCTTGGGGAGAGTAAGTTCTCCCCAAGCAGGGAAGGAGAGCTGCAGGCACACAGCTGGTCTCACACTGCAGTCAGGTGTGGGCTCTGCCCCGTGGCTCTCCTCTGGCTCCCAGGAGCCACTCTGTCCTGAGGAAGCACTCATAGCACCATCCTGGAAGTCCAGCCCTTTTCTGCCTAAGTTAACAGCAACCAATCAGGGTGTCTGAGGTGTGGTCTCAAACAGGACAAACCTATGGTGATCCATGTCCCTTCAGCTGCCAAGGTTCTGCAGGCACCATCAGAGGCAGAGTGGTGTCCTGTTAAATGTAGAGTTAATGGGAGAATTCTGCTCCCTGCACACTGTCAACCAAGAGAAGGAGGTGATGAACAAGAGACAAAAAAATTTACCATATGATCCATATCTGCAAAGTAGTTCTGAGGTATTTGGGGTGGATGAGGTCCTTGAATCTTCCCCTTCTTTCCTGAAAATCATACAATAGAAACAGAAGTTTCTATAAAGGCGTCTTATATACAGGAGCAAGTGAGAGCAGTTGGCACGCCAGGCCCTCCTGTGCCCCCCCTGTCCCCGGGCTGCTTGTGGCACAGACAGAGTCACAGATGGTGCAACACAGCACCCATCAAACCTCCAGAGAGCAAAGCCCTGCTTCAAAACATACCCATAGGAAGCTGCACTGCAAAGGATGGAGGAGGGGAGAAGAGAACATCCTGAGCTCTCCTGGCCCCAAAGGACCCCCAGATCTGAGCAGTCTGGTCCCATTGTGACTGTGATTGTGCCACAGGGGGCCCTGGTTGCTGCTGGGGGGCCAGCATTGCTGGGGCTTCTGTCAGCTCCCACTGCCCTGCATGCTGCTCTGCCTGGGAAGCAAGCTTTTGGACACATACATCTTTCTGGGGGGCCTGAAGTGCCAGTGAACAGAGACTGGCAGGCACTGGGGGCCCTGCCTGGCCTGCTGCCCTCCAGGGTCCCACCACCAAGGGGAGACAAGTTCACAGGGATGGTGTGGATTGACTTTATTTTTATTTTCCTCGTCATTGGTTAAGCCTGAGAGAGGGCAAAACTAACAAATGCCCTTCCCACATCCAGTGTGGGTCCATTACATAAATTCAATTAAATTACAAGGAAGCTTTAATCCTAAATAATTCCAATACAATAGCACCATCTTGCATGAATTGCTAAGGACAATACTTGGTGCCTGTGGGATTGAATATGCAGGAAAAAGATCCAGGAAAGGGATTTAAAAGAGCTGAGTAGTTTTGAGGCCCTGAACAATAGATTTGTCTTATCTTCCTGTCTTGGGGGTCAAAGGAGCCACTTAAGTCCTCCCATCCACCAGTCAGCAGGGCCCAGACTGGATGAGCGGGGGAAAAGTCTGGGGGAAGACTGCCCCCCCCTGCAGCACCCACACATGTTTTTGGGCATTTCAGTCCAGCAGCAATCCACTCCTGAGCTGCTCAGCTGCTTATAGGTACAGGTGGTGGTATTGGTGAAGTGGTCTCTCCTCCTTTGACCCTCTTCTGCTGGTCTGTGGCTCCACACTCAGGATCTGGGATCCTGGGACACAGTGGACAAGCCAGGCCAGGGGCTTGGAGAAGCCTCTGGGAGTAATGGGTTGACCTCAGCAGGGATCTTTGCAGCCTGCCCAGTCACAGCCCTGAGAGAGACTCCAAGGGACAGTTCCCAGATCTCATGGCAGAGCGAACACTCCTGCAGGATGGGCGGGCAATAAGGAGCGGCATGCTTTGCCAGTAGGGAAAGGAAGCAAATATTTTCTTAGCCCAATATTTTTCTGAGCAAACACAAACTGAGAAAGAAAAAAGGAGCTAAAAATTCCATTCCATTTTGAAGGCCAAGGTTTCTGTTTCTCCAAAGAAAACTGACATCATCATTACTTTCAGCAGTTGTTTGGAAAAGAATCAGGCAAGGAGGACGAGAGAGGTAGAGCAAGATGTGGTTGGCAGACCTATTCCCTCCCTGAAGCCCAGATGCCAGCAGCCTGGGATGGATGGGCTGGACAGCCTGGCCTTACCTTGGCAGGCTCCCTCAGCTGCCCCTCTGGCACGGCCGCTCTGTTCATCCTGGCTATCCTCTGCAGCGTGGCCAGCGCAGCCCCTGTGTTTCCCGTGGACACGTTGTACCGTGCCGACTCTGGGATGAACTGGAAGCAGAGCAGGAAGCCTTTCTGCACCTCTCCTGTCCTACTCACAGCTTCACATCATGCCCAGGAGCCTGCTCAGGTTGGCACAGAGCACTCCATGAGCTGGAGCAGCCTTTTGTCTGTCCTTCTCCCCAGCCGTGCCCTGGGGTACTCTGTGTGCCCCAGCCCCCATTCCCCATGCTGGGGGGCTCACCCTGCCCACAAACCCATTTGTTGGTCTAGCTCCCAGGGCTCTGCCACCTGATCTGGGTCAAGCACTTATGAAAGGTGAAAGTCAAATACACAGGTTTAACAAAAACAATCCTGAATTAATTGACATCCTAAAATGAGATGAGGCACATATTACTTGCTGAAGCAAAAGTCTGGGAAGGCACAACAAGGCCATTTTAATAAAAAGGATGAAGTGGTTGAAATGTAACTCATCACTAGCATTTGGTGCTCTTTCCAAAATAAAATACTTTTTAAATTAAATGGCTCTATTAAATTATAAACAATTACATCTATTTCACTCAAATATGAATTAAAGGCCCCTTTTTTAAAGGTATGTATACTAACTCTGTCTTTTCTTTTCCCCTGGATTACAAACTTCAGCTATCCAAATTTTCTGGCAAAAATAATCAGGGAAACTAAACATCCAGGTTATATGGGTGTACACTCACAACAACCTTACATTTGCCTGCCCAGGTAGCACCCCAGATGGACTTGTGCATTCACCCAGCTTCAGGAAGAGCTTTTACATCTGTATAGCCTCCAGCAGCCACAGCTCAGCACTGCACTGCCCACGAGCACTGTAAGCAGAGATTTTCCACACCACCCTCCACAAACCAGATGGTTCTTATGTCCAAGGCTGGTTTTTCTAAAGCAGAAGGAAACCTGGGGAAACTGTGGTTTACCCTGGAACTCTGTGAACCCTTCACTGAGGCTACTTTCCTCAGCCCTAGAAAATGTTAAGACTGAAGAGTGTGTGCTGTGCCCAGCATTAGACTGAAGGTATTATTTGTCATTTTTTTCATACACTATCTAGCCTGTCTTCCTCTTGGTGCTTGGCCCATCACCACAATCCCTGGGCAGCCTGGACACTGGAACCTGGGCTGCTGGAGGGCTACAACAGACCAGTAAAGCCAGAACATCACCAGCAAGGTGGCATCTCCCAGAAGCTGGTCTGCAGCCCCGACAGGACTTCAGGGCCTTACCAAGCCGCTGTGTGAGACGACTAGAGAGGAGAAAGGAGGACACAAGAAGGGCCCTAGGATGAAGGGAGTGGAGGGCAATGGTGCCTGGGGAGACATCAGGCCAGTGGCAGTACAGCAGGGAGTGGAGAGTGGAGATCTTCCTACCTTGAACACCAGGATGAGAAAGATGCCAGGGATGGAGGCAATTCTGATCAACCACCGCCAGCCGATGGTTGGGTTCACCACTGATGCCAGACCAATGATCAACAAGGATCCTGCCAACCAAAACACCTTCCCAAGGGAAAGCAAGGGGTTAGAACATGAACATGTGGCAATGATTTATTTTCTTCCCTTTCTTCTGTGGATAGATGGGGAACTGTGCTAAGGAATGCTGAGGTTCAACTGAGCCATCCCGTGGCAGTCTGAGAAGCTGGGCTTGGGTGGGAGGAAAAAGCGAAACACAGAAGTTTGGGGAAGGACAGTGAAGGTAGTCTGAATTAGCTCCAGGTAAAAACCAATAATTTGCTGTGGATACAATTGTACTTAAAGCCACAGCTTTTGTCCTTTCAGTCACTTCTCTGCTAATGCTCATGCTCATAAATTTTTCTGTTGTCTAGGTCTCTGCAGGGAAGGAGGAGATTTACACGCTCAGGATTCAGGAGATTACAAGCTCAGATGGCAAAACCAGGCCAGATTTCCACTGCTGAAAGTTGGTGGCCCTCCAGTAGACTCAATGCCCAGCTATATACCAACAGCCAATCTGGCCTCTGATCTGCAAGTACATTCCTTTTTGAAGTTCACTTGTTGCCATTAGGAGACACATCCCTTTCCAGGGGACCACCCAAGGGAGCTCAGCCACAAATCACAAAAGATGCAGCAAGTTCATGGATATCCTGTGGACAGAAGTAACAAATTTCTGGGGAGAAATACAAGATTGTTCTTCCATAAATCTTTGTGTTTCTGATGACACTTTGGTAATGATGCCCTGGGATCAAGGAGGCTGCAGTGAAAAGTAAATTATCCCTGACACTAAGAGTTTGGTTCCGCAGTAGGATGAATTTGTGCACTCAGATGTGCCACCACGGATCATCTGCGTGTGCAGCAACTGCCCACTGCAGAAGTCTGCAGTAAGCAATGACCCAGCAAGTGGGCATAACCCTCCCAGCATGTGTCAGGCCAAATTTGGGACTATCTGTGCTAACCCTCCCGTGCAAAGCCCCTGGCAGAACCTGAGCAGGGAGAGGAGCAGATTAGGACCTCACCTAGGAGTCACTACATAAGCCACTTGTTATCTCTGGGGGTCCAAAGAGCAGGAAGGAGGGATACACCTCAGCTTGGAGTGGGCTGGGAATGCCACCTGCTCCAGTGCCTGCCAGTTCATCAGCACTAGCCTCATTAGACCAGCCCATTGTCAATAGGACAAACAAGAGGCTGGGTGTCAGCCATCATTCAAAGTCCCTATAAAATGTTTGGATCATCAAATCATTTGAGAAGATATTGCCTCTCTCCTGTGTATGTCTTTAATAACACAGATGCCACACTCTGAGGTGCAGGAGGCAGTGGACACATGCTCAGACCCAGACAAGTGGGATTAGTCTGGGAGAAGTGCTGATGTGCTGGAGATGTGGCTTCCAAACTGTGGTGGGACAAATCTCCTGGGACTCAGAGATAGAAGAAACAGCCATGTGCTCACTTTTACCTGAGATAAGGGCAACATGTATCCCCGATATTTGGTGGGCAAAAATTCCGTTTTTATGATAAGTCTAGCAAAAGACAAAAAAAAAGCAGAAATACAGTTGCAATGAGAATGTCCATACAAATCAAGTAACAGTTCATCTCAACTCATAGAATGAATACCATTCCTCTTCCACCTTGAGCACCCAGAGACAAGGAATCCCTGTCCAATATGCCTCCCACTCCAGCACCAAATTACATGCAAGGGAAACACAAGGCATGAATCCTTTCCAGCCCATGGCTGTGGGATACAAGCAGGTAAACACTGCAGTCTATACATCAGGAAACCTATGGGAAGGTCCTGTGGAGTGGCTGAGGTGTCAGCACAGGCATAGATATGTTCATAGAAATGAACATTTTAGTAAAGGATTTTTTTCCATGAAAAAAGGAAAACTCTGTTCCACTTTTTAAATGGTTGGCATGCCCTAGGGGCATGGGGCTTGTGACACAGGTATCTCTCAAGGTCCCCAGTGTGAATTGTGTTTCCTTAGCAGGACAGGGAGAGAGAGGTGGGAAGAGACCCTCAGTGGCTCCTTCTGTCTCAGCCAGTGAAATGTTTTATAAAATGTTCAATTTCCTTCCACCCTCATGAGGCTCATGAGCAGCCTCCATGGCCAGGGAATGGGGGCCCTCCTGTGAGGGAGGCTGTGCCAGCAGCTCAGCAGATGCATGACTCAGGTTCAGGTGCTTTCTCACAACAGCACCTCTCTCCCCCATGTCCTTTCTTTCAGCAAAGAGCTTTTGGGTCAATGTGGCCAGTTTGGGGCTTTCCTTTGTGGGCAGCAACCAGGCTTTGTGGAACCATGGATGGTGCTGAAATGTTTCATTTTTTTCCATAAGAGAGTCAACAAAAAATCCCCTATTTTTCCAGGCCCCTAGTGAAGTGGTTGTTAATATTGTGAATTTTTCTTCCGCATATCCTCCTTTCTGCCCCAACAAGACAAAAACTTAATTTCAGTGGGAACATTTCATATAATACAAAAATAATTTCCTACTTAAACAGAATTGGTTTTTTTTTTGACTTTTTTTTTTTTTTTAAGGAGGAAGAAGCCTTTACTCATCTGTTACCTGTCTAATTGTTTTTATATGTTCTTAATAATCCCTCTGTCACCAGTTTAATGTAAACCAGCTGCCCCCTCTATTCCAGGCCTCAGGAGTCCTTGGGAACTGCAAATTAGGTCAGTTGACCGGGATTTAGTGAAATTACAGAATGGCTTTTTGTTTCAAGGCAATGTGGGAATTTGGTCCCCTTTCCCCTTCCAGCCCCTCCGTTACCTTCTCTGGGAAGGCGGCTTGCACAGCCTTACCCTTGCGCGTGGCCCGACACGCCACCTCCTACCATGGCCCGCAGGAACACAAACCAGATGTACGATGGGGCAAACGAGGTCAGCAGGGAGAAATAGGCTGTCCAGAGGAAGGAGAGCAGCAGGATCTGCAAAAAGGCAGGAATTAGGGTCAGTAAAGCACAGGCCCAGCCAGGTGCATGGCTCCTGTGGAGCGCAGGAAAAGGATGCGCAGCCCCCAGCAGTCACTCACCTTCCAGCGGCCGTACCGGTCGGCCAGGAGCCCGAGCACTATGCTGAACACCATGTAGCCAAAAAACACCATCTGAGGGGAATTGGAACACAGCTGTGGAGGGCCCATTCCCAGCTACATGGGGCAGCTCTGCTCTTTGAGCTGCAGCTGAGCTGTGTGTTCTCAGGGCAGCCGGATGAACTGTGGTGCCCAGAACCACAAGGGAGAGGCTTTCAGGGGATGAAGCACTGCCTACAGTGCTTCAGTGTAGGCACTCACTGCAGCAACCCTCAAAGCTGGGGGTGGGTGGCAGGGTTTTCAAAATAAGAATGTGGAAGTGGGGATTTGCTTTGGCATTACTTGCTCTGGGCATGGACATCTGCTCTCATCAGCTTCATTTCTGATGTCTACAGTTGTGGCACTGTTCTTGGCCCTGTAAAGAGGCCCTAGGAATTTGTTTGGTTTTCTGGGAAATGTGCTTTCCAAAACCCATGATGGTACCCCATAACTATGACCACATGGTGGATGACCTGTCTCGGGGGAACATGAGTCACTCACTGTTGTCACTAAAGCCACCTGCCAGTCTTGGAGCTGCCACTCACATCGGATGAGAGGGGACACAACAGCTATCAGCATGATCTCCATGGCTTCAGCCACCTTTGGGAACAAGTGTGTGCGTTAGCAAGAAGGGAAACCACAAGAAGCCCACAAGGAAAAGTCTCTCAGTCCTACAAAGCTTGTGGCCATGGCAGTTCCACCATGTAAGAACTTGTGAAGCCACGATACCTCCACAGTGGTCTGAGCCCTGTGCCTGACCTGGGAGATCTTGGTGACAGGGAGAAGAGGAGAGAAAGGTACACCTAGAAAGTAGGTACAGGTACACTGTGTATCTGGGAAGTTTGGAAAGAGTCATCCTTGGCAGAGAAGACTCTTACCCTGCTGGGTTATTAGAAGATCTTCAAATATCTCTGGAAACCAAGCTGCTTGGTTGGGTACCTAGCTGTGGATTCAGGCATCCAACATGAACTCTTAAAACTGTTTTTGGTTAAAAACACCATTGCTCCATTGGCTGTGTGCCCCAGTGCTGGCTTCAGTTAGGAATGAGCTGACTGCACACAGCTTCAGACTTTTTCACCTCAGATGCAGCAATCTTCATGGATAGACCCTCATTACATCTTTAGCCCAGTCTGGCCTCTGGCTTTTGCTCAAGTTCTTAAAACAGATACACAATTAACCCAAGACCCTGAAAGTCATTAAATTTTTCAGGTAGCCAGGGGTGAGAAGATCCCAGGCCTTCTGAGCCAGATTACACAGGATTTGGGTGCCATGGGGATGACACGAAAAATGCAACTGTGAAGCTGAACCTAACCTTCAGGACCTAAATGATGACGTGTCCTGACAGTGCTCCAGAAGAGGGGCCAAACCATGATGCTCTGGGCCAACCCACTCAGCTTTGCCCTGAAATGGGTCTGATATCAATAGGACCAAAATCTACATTCACCGAGGACGAACATAGCAGAAATCCTGCTTGAGAAGGTATGTGTGGAAAAAATAGGCTGGCAGCAGTATGCGCTTGTGGTTGTTATTGTACGGCAATGAGAAAAATGAGAAGAAAGCTTTTTTCAGGCCAGCACAGATGGCTGCAAATACCTACCCCAGTGCTGCCCATGATGAGGAAAAGCATGATATGAAACCTCCCAAAACCAATGGTTTCCACAGCTTCTTCCACTGTAAATGTCTTTTGTCCTAAACATGAAAAGAAAATTAAGACACAAAACATATCAGCAGTCAAATTGTACCTCCTCTTCATAAAAAATTTCTCATGCTCCTATGGGACTGCACCAGGAAAAAGCCTGGAAACATCTACTAGCTTTATGTCCACTGACCAGCCCCTGGGTGTCCTGGTGGCAGGGCTCAACAAGGGGTTGCTGAAACAGCAGCCAGTGCAAACGGAGGAAAGACAGCCTTGTACTATTTAAAATGCTTTTGAAACAGAGTAACATTTAAAAAATTGTTCCAAGTAAATTAATCCTCAAATTACCAATATAATAAAATGTTTACACAAAGCAGAGGCCTGAGGAAAGTCAAGCCATCCAGCTCTTCCCACTGCCATAGGCAGCAGCTACCAGCCTGGTAGGTGTGGTGGGAGGGGAACGTAGGATGCTGATGTTGTAGCTCCATGTACAGAGGTTTTAAGTGGCTGGAGTGGCACAACTGAGGACTCTTCCTCTACCCCAGCTAAAGAAGGACCTAAATTTCTAGTCCTGTCAATAGAAACCCACCTTTTGGTGGTTCTTTTCTCTCTGCATGGATTTCCTCCAAGCCAATAGCATTTTCTGCCTCTTTTGGTGCAGTGGCCATCTCAGCTCCTGCTGGGATCCGCTGTCACTGCAGGCAAGGCTAGGATTTACCTGTGAAATCTCACAACAGTCACCTGAGCAAGAAAACAGCAAGGCAGTTTCTCATACTGGAGTGAAAACTTTCAGATACAGTCAAATATGAGTTTCATGCAGCTATTGGAAGATGTCCCTTCCCATTAGGGTTTTGGTGAAAAACACATAGAAACATCACAGAGTAAGTTAGTTGAACTGAGAGACATCAGTCATCACATCACACTGGCTGTTTTTATGGAAAGTCCAGGGATTGCCTTAGGGGAGGCTGGAGACCTGCTAAGACAAGAGAGCATGTGACAACTTCCCCAGCCCAGAGGTCAGTGAAATGCAGTGCCAGTCTAAAAGATGCTGCATCTCCTGGAGCCAAGACATGATACAACCAGTAGTGGTTGCCCCTGTTGGAGGCTCCCCAGTGGAGCTGGGTTTGAGTGGGCTGTAGAGTTGCTGCACTCTTTTTCAGTGTGGTGGGAGCCCCCACTGAGGCAGAGCCAGGTGACCCAGCCAGCTCCCTAACCCCAGGACCCTGAGGGTGGCAGGGGTAGCACTTAGCTCCTCACCCAAGCAGCACACAGCTTCCGCTGCAAACCTCATCCCTTGGCACACTAATCCCCATCCTCTCAGGGCACCCATAAACACAGCCTGGATTGCAGCTGGAAGCTGGATTCCTCTGCCAGTGTTTCTGGCTTTCAGCACTAGATCTTTTGGCCTCATCACTGTTGCTTTTCCTCATCAGAAAAACTCATTTTAATCCCAGGGCAGGGATTAAGCCCACTGATTGCTTAAACCCACAAGCTTTCCTACTAAGTGCATGCTCAGACACTGCAGAGGGGGGCTCAACACATTTGCACTTTGCTGACCCCCCTTCAGGAGTGCTGGGCTTGGCCCAGGCTGTGTTCACAGCCAACCAGCAGAGACTGGGGAGGCTGCAGAGGGTGAGAGCTGGAGGGAATTAATGGCTGAGAGCATCCAATGAAAGATACAAAACTCCATTTGAAATAGAGGGCAGCGTGAACACAGAAAGCATGGAATTACAGTACCCCAGGATGGACACCTTGATCGTGTACTGAGGTACAGTTAGAAGGAGGTCATTAAGGACTAATGGCAGATTAGTCACCTGGGTCACATACACTGACCTTGCTGTCACAGATCATTACAGTCCAGCACCCAAGAACATGCAAAGGATATTGGTTACATCTGTCTCTCAGCAGTGCCCTCAGAGGCAGCAATAGCTGCCAGCAGCTCACAGAGCCACCAGCTGCTTATGATGGCCAAGAGCTAGGGACTATTTCCAAGTGGAACCAGATAACAGAAACCAAACAAGGTGCTTGGAAGAGCCCACGGGAAGAGGTAAAGATTTACTGCATGTTTGAATCACCAAAGGCTCTGCAATAACAAAATCTGGGCACCTGTTCTTCTCCTTTTCTCTTCCTTTGTGACTAGGGACCTGCAAACACATTCTGCCCTAAGCTGCCACATCACACCTCTGTCAGGTTAAAGAGACACTCTCCTCCAAAACGTCTGTGGCAGGCACAGCCCACAGTGGTGGCAGGACAAGAATCAAGGCCTGGGCCTTTGCCCACCCATCCTGATGCTGGGATGCCCTGCTACTGTTTGCTGAGGGGTCTCAGAGCATTTCACTGGTACCCACTCTGGGCTACGGGCATTCCTTCTGGGAAGTGCCACAACTCTTCCACAAAAGGGGAGAGAACCCCAATCCCTGGTCCTGCTGTGCAGAACTCGCAGTGAGGGTCAGCTGCTCAAGCAGAAGGCTGCAGTGCCACCTCCAGCACCCCACAGTAGCCAGACACCCTCAGAGGCAGCAGGATGGTGGATAGCACCTATTGTGAGAACCACACTAGTCTCTGCCACAAATAAAACCAAACAGCAGCTGGTAAGCAGGTGGGATACATTCTCCAGCACCTCAAATAACACCAGAAATCTGTGCAGGCACAGTAAACCTCCTAACATTTCCTATCAAACCTGAGTTTTGCTCATCCCAAACCTTTGCAGCCTTGTTTGCCTTGATGGAGCAGCTAGTGTCTATCTTTAGGGAGTCACAAATTTCCCTCTATTTGTAAATCCAACTAAACACCAATTACATGAGCCAAAAGAACAGCAGTGACAAAGCTGTTGCTGGCAGGGAAAATAAAAATCCTTCAGCTGAAGGGAACAAGCAAGAGTACAGTGAAACTGCTGCTGGGACCCATCAGAATGATGCTGTGACCACCCCCCTACGCCAAGGGCTGTGAGGCACAAAGACCATACAACATGCAGTGCTGCCTGTGCCACCACCTGGGAACTCTGTCAGTAAGGTCAGAGACCTTCTCTGGATGAGAATTTTCCCTGCAGGTGAGAGTGGGACTATCTGATAATACAAATGGTCAGATGCCCCCAATATTAAGCAAGCTTTTACTAAGTATTTTTTATTTAGTGAAGCTTTCTTACCTCTGTGGTGTCTCAGGCTCGGAAGAGAAGACCTTTTCTCTTTTCTGACTGTTTGTCCTCTGCTATTTACTTTTTACAGTGCTGTTTGTTTGGGATCCAGCTCCCAGGAGTCAGGTTCCCTCCTTTCTGGGCACAGGCAGGTCCCTCTCCGCCCACCTCCACCACCCAGGGGTAGGTGCTGCAGGCAGGGTGCCCAAGTCCTGACCCGTGCTTCTCTCATTGCATCTGCAGGTCCTTCACAGGCACTGCTTACCACAGGTGTTGGTGCTTACTCATCCCTTCTCCTGAGGATGACTCCAAGCACGTGGAAGGAGGGTGCTGGGACACATCATTATTGAAACACCAACAAGATCTTAGCTCATAGGTTTCAGAGGTAGGTCGAGCAGCAGTCAGTGCCCATGTAAGGCACCTTTGCCATCCCCTGCCTGGGCACTGCAGCCACCGGCTCTTCTTAGGCTAGACGAAACCAACTTAGGAACCAGCACTTATTTTATGAGAAAAATAAGGTCTGCTTCATCCTTCTAAATTTCTTGATGAGGTGGCAAAATGCAGGGAGCATTCATGGCTTTAAACTGCCACAGGGATCCCAGCCTTGTTGTGCAGCAAATCTCAGTGCCATGATAGCTGTGGACTCTTGACTAGGAACGTATGTGCTGACCTTTACTACTCAGTGTTTCCAAAGGTTTGGTCTCACAAGGGTTTCCAAAATCCTTCTTTTTGGATACATACACTGAGCTGGCAGCAATGGTGCAATAGTTTTATCAAAGTAACTCCCAAGCTAAATTTCATCCTTCCAAGCATCTGGAAGATATTTGCTACCAGCCGACATATGCTATCTCACAGCTTTATTTTATATCTTCTTCTTAATAATATCTAATATTCAGCTGTTATTGGCATCTGCTGAATGAGCTGCACAATCCAAGCTGCCAGATCCATACATTATGTTTTCATTGCAAAAACTCCAACAGCATGTGTGCAATGACAGAACGGTGCAGATGTTTCAGCATTCCAGCTCCCCAGCAAAGAAGGGAAAAAAATGACCAGAATTCCAGTGAAGTTCAAAGCCACAAAGATGATCTTTCAGGCCCAGGTGTTTGGGATTGCACAAAGGGATACTATGTCTATTACATTTTTCCAACTACCTCATGGTATTTTACTTACTTGTCATGGAAAGGCAAAGGCTGGTCAGAGTGAAGAACAAATGGAAATGCCTACATGCATGAAAGGTCCAGGAGAAACAAAAGAGTGGGACAGAGAAAAGAAAGGTCTCCATGCTGGCCAAAGACACAATGGAGAGCCATCATATAGCTAAAGACTGAGCAAAGTGCTGTTTTCTGGAGGAGCCAGAGGCTAAATCCCAAGGAACTGTTGACTCCTGGAGCTTCTGAAACCTCAGTCCAAAAGCTAGTTCATTATCACCAGTCCAGAAGACCTAAGAGACCGGACAAGAACTCAATACCCAGCTTTTTTCATCTTCCACATCACAAAGCTGTCCTGGTGAGAGGGCATAGACACACACAGAGCAATGGCTTTCATAAGAAGGAATAAAAAACTCAGGAAAGAATGGCTGTGAGTGACTAAAAACAGTTTGCTTGACTTCCTTTTTTTGCCTTTTCCTTCTACATGGTCATTCACTGAGCTTTGTTTAATGTTCATTCCCTACAAAATTACTAAGGTCATGCCACCAGTTCTCAGAAACAAACTATGAGCTTTGGGTCCAGAAGCACCCATTCCCCATAGGCACAGATCCTGAGTCTGCTGCAGAGGGGCATGCTGAGGTCCTGCCCTGGGTCAAGTAATCACAAGTCACAGCTCTTCCAGCACTGGGTACAGTACAGTTAAAGACACTGGGCTGTTGTACCAAGAAGGTCTATTAGTCTACAACAATGATCTCTGCTGGACTTCACCACACCTGATGGCCACATTCACAGAACCAGCTAAACAACATGTTCCACTCAGCTTAGCAGCTGTGCAGGGAACAGGCAATCACTGCTCTACTCCAAAATCCTCCTCATCTTCTGCAGGAAAAACTTTTGAAAACAAAGCGCTCTGTGGAACATTTCTATGTTTTAAAAGAATTCTTAAATGGAACCCAGATGAAACCCAGAGCTCTCTTCAAAGTGTATCAGTGCAACCTTGCTTCTCAGCAATCTGAATGCTTCCAGAATATTAGTGGGCTTGGTCCTCTTGTGGAGTGGGGAAGCATCATTCCCGTATCACAAATACTCAAGTGAGACACAGGTTGTGCTGTGTTATTTGGTTGCACACAGAAAGAGAGAGAACTGAATACAGAATTAAGCCCAATGTTTGAGTTGCTGTTCAGTACAGTAAACAACAGACCATCTTGTCACCTGAGGTATTCACAGGATAACTTGTTTTTCTTGCTTAAAATGTAAGCCTTAGATAAAGAGCAAAACACCAAGAAGCTTTGAAAGGAAAGGATAATCTGTTTCTAGTAATCATCTTCTCAGTTACATTGCAATCACATGGAAGGCTGCAATTAAGATAAAATATGTGTTTGTGCAGAAAATTCACCCACTGAAAATAAAGCAAATTATTTTCTCTTCATTTGATAATCATCAAACTACTTTGGCCATTCTTTCTGCAAGACAGCTTTTCTCCTGAGTAGGAATAGACAAAACAGGCTGGAAGCAAGAAACAAAGGTGACGTGCATATGCTGAGCAACTGTGACACCATCTGCAGTCATGTCTGTGTAGCCTTTTCCTGTACCATAGGTTACTTATGGCCAAAGAACTGGTGACCTGGGACCCCACATGGGTCATGGACACACACCTGTGCCCACCTCTTCTCAGCTCCAGCTGCTGCTCCGAGCCCAAGCCATTGAAAAGGTCAGTATGGCTTCTTGAGGCCCCAAGGGAAAAAGTGGGACTACTGCTTGGCTTGGAGCTGTATTTTCTCCCCTATCACTGTAGCTGGAGGTGACTCTCAAGCCTGACTACTGCAGAAACATAACCTGTGATGAGTATAACACTGTGTGTCCTGCTGGAAACACTCCCATGTGGGTTTTTTGGTGGAGCTGGATATCAAGGCAGTGAGTTTTGGAAATAAGGGCTTGTTTGGTCACACCCCTTGGAAGGGAGCACTGTCCACTCCAAATCCCTTGGTGTACTCTGTTTTCTTTACATAGTTCAGGGTTAAAAAAACATAGCCTGTTTTGATTAACAAACTGAATAATTCAGTTTGAAGGATTAGTAATTCATGAATATTTCAGAATATCACAGTACATCAGTACTTCAAATTCACGCCAACTGTTTTGATTCCACTTTTCTTTCTGTTCATTAGATATTAGCATTTCTGCACAATCTGCTTTAACAACCCATCTTGAAAAATACAGCACATCTTGAATCTTCAGTGACAAACAAGTCAATCGAGACAAATAAAATGGCTGCCAATGTGGAAACTTTTGTTTACATAGCTCAAAACTAACACTTTTGTTAAGTGATGATGTGTGTACACTTCTATAATCCAGTGCTGTCAAGCCCTGGAGCAAATCAGATAAAAAGGGGGTTATTCTAGTAAAGCATGTAGAAAATTGCAAGTCTGCAAAATGATCTGTCTTTGAGATGGTTTGCATTGTGTGCTAAATGAAGGGCTGAAATCCTATAAGGGACTTAATTACATCATATGATCAACCACAGACAAAACGTATTTTCCTTGGAAAGAAATACACCATAACGACAAGGCAGCAAATGGAGCAGAACGCATGTGAGTCGATTGCTAATAACCAATTTAATTCCAAAGCTGCATCTCCTCTTTTCAACCAAGCAGTAGGCAGCTGACCCCATCAAATGCTGAGGACCAGGTACTTGCAGACATCAATGGAGTCTCAGCCAAGGGTCCAGCCAGACCAGCTGATACAGGTCATCTTTAGCTGACACAGAGGTATATTGGAATGTAGCTAGGACATATTCATCTACAGCTCTTCTTTCAAGGGCCATGCCCCATTCTCTTTCATGCTATGTATCCTACTCTGTGGGTGAGCCACCACAAGAAAACAGAGGCTGGTCTGAGGAGGGAAGCAGTGATGCACTGGTTTTACTCTTCTGCAGTGCCATTGATGATGTGATTGAAGGAGAACGGAGAAAATTTGTATCCAGCTCCCACGTAGAACTTGTTCTGAAATTCCACCCTAGAGAGGAGCAGAGGGAGGCATCAGCGTTTCCTGTAGGCAGGACCTACAGCCAGCCAAGAGGCTGAAATACTGCACCCATGGGAAAAGGGAGGCCACAAGATGTTGGACTCTAAGCTGCAAATGTAGGCCCTTTGTGGGACCAGCAGTGAGACACAGGCAGCCCAGGGATCAACATGGCACACATCAGCTCTGACTTTCTATGGAGCCAGACTGGAAATGCTCATCACGAGGCCAATGAGCAGAACCTTGCCGGGTAACCTGCTTCTAGAAGCTCTGAGAGCTGAGATAACCACCTGATAATTACACTGGAGGAAGACAGACACCTCCTCTTCCCTGCACAATGACAAGCACCCGCACCATGGTTTGGCAGTGTTTATGATTTGTGCTAGGACATCACTTGGTGGAAAGGCCACAGCTTGGGGCTCAGGTAGAATGCCGAGTTACAGTGGTGGTGAAGGGTGTTTGGACACCTTGGTCTTGCTCACGTGCTGATGGTGGGTCCCCACCACTGTCCTTGCCTGCACTGATGATCAGTTAAGGATGACAGAGGCTAACCTGGAGCTGGTTTGATATAAAGCCTAAGCAGCCTGAAGCTCAACTTGGGCTGATGACACAAGCACGGACCCAGGTTTTCATCAGGTTTTGCACTCCCAGCTGAACTCTTGCTGCCCTTGGCAGCGGTCTTGTTAGATCCCTGGGTGGGATACACAGGCAGTGGTGTGGCTGTGCTGCCTTCGGGCCTTGTCGTGCAGGTCAAAGAGGCCTCAGTGGCTCTGCATGTTTACCAGGACAGAACTGCAGATTGCTATTTGCCTCACATGCTGACAACCACCACAGGTGCAGGAGGACAAGCAGTTTGCTCCAGGAAACAGGTCAGAGCAGGGATCTCTGAGCTCCCTTTGGAAGAGTCTCCCTCACTTCATTTGCCAAAGGCAACTAATGGTCCAAAGCACTGGCACAGCATGTCTAACACTGTGCCCAGCTGTTCCCACAGCCTGTTCCCTCCCAAAGACTGATCTGGGAAAAGCTCCAGAGGACCACTCCACGTACCAGTGGAGACGCAAGGCGTGCAGGAAGGCCGAGAGCCCCTCCATGACCAGCAGGATGGCTACCGTCAGCACCGCAAATGCCGCGAAGATGATGAAGATGGCGATGAGGCCTGCCCAGCCACCGCTGCTGAGCCCATTGTGCATCACCATGGTCCAAAGGACCTCTGACAGCTCTGCAGAAGGAAATAAAAGGAAAACAGTGATGAGCAGCAGCTATGGACAGACGCAGCATGCAGTCTGCCAGCTCACCCATTTTTCCCAGTTTGTAGAATATGTATGCCCTTAGCTAAGCTTTTTAGTTGCTTTATTTTATTTGGATATCTGTTCTCCATGTAAAGCTAATGTGTATCAGCTTCCACTCCACTCTTACTAAGCTCATTTCTGTGCCAAGAAGTACAGTTCACCCCTGTCAACCCATGGCATGCCACACCACAGCCCCCCTCCTTGCCCCCCACCCCGTTCTGTTTTCCTTTTTTTGTGTGCACAATTCTTTAGGGCAGGTGCAACTCCTAGCCAGAGGCATTACAGCAATATTAATAAAAAGCATTTTAGAAAAATTAGAAACATTGAAAATCTAAGTTCCAGCCTGAGGCAATTTCTAGTATTTGAGCATCTGTTTTTATCACAAATCAAAACAAAAGACATTGAAATGCTGTACATTTCTCATGGAATGTGATGTTCCACTGAATGTTTCTGGGAAAAATCCCAGTGAAAATGACAAATTCCAGAAGCTCTTGAGCCAGACCTTTTCTTTCTTGTTTGCTGAACAGAATCAAAATTACTGTGTGAAGTAATTTTGGCATTCATCTGCATACCCTAAGGCTACAGCAACTGCTTCTTGGGAAAAGCAGCCATGGCCCCCATACTGCCTTCACCTCTATGGACTGGACTACACAAGTGGACTGCACCTCCCACCGTGCCACACACCATGAGGACTGTTCCAGAGGGGTGGCTAAAGAGCAGCACAGGAAAGGGGCTCCAGCCAGAGAATGCAATCAGAGCTGCCAGGGATCACCTCTGAAAACTGAGATGCCCACCATGAAACACTTGGAGTGATCTAATCAGAAGCAAAACATCCTGACACATAAATGTCCACAAGGAGAAACTTGGATTTCATGAAGGAATTTGCAGGAATAATCAAACATCAGCAGAAGCCATGACCAGCATGGTGAGGAGACTAAAGGGGGACAGTCGCTCACGTGCATGGGCCAAGCTCAGTGCCCACAGTCGCAGGTAGGAGGCTGTGTTGGAGATGCAGCCAAGGCAGTATTCAATGGTGTGGATAGCTTGGTGGACAAATATGTCTCCAAAATTGAACTGAAACAACATATAAAATCAAAAAAGTTTTATTAGTTCTCACTTCAGGGCTTTCTGGTTAGCAGAGCAACACTCCACCAAAGGCTCTTCATACTCCTTTCCTTGCTATGTCCTGAGCAACACAAAGCTATTTCCCAGGAAAAGAGACTGCTCTGAAAAGTGTCAGTTCTGTATGATCTTCCCACACATTCTCGCTGGAGAAATACAATTCCAGTGAAAACTAAATATGTGGGGAACAGCTCACATTCAACTCTTATGATTTCAAATCCGTAAATGTCAATCCAGTTGCTGCCAATCTCTGTGATTTCTTATAGAGACAGAAATTCTTATATAAAATAGGGGCTTTCAGACTATCTGCCTATGGGCATACACATTTTGGGAGATATCACTGAATAACTATTTCATAATAATGAATAAGCAAATCTGTGAAGATTCCCTGTGACTGGGAACAGCCAGCCATATCCACACTCAATATTGTTGATACTCCCAACTGCTACAAATATTTTTGTCACTTTTTCCTGTGTTGCTTCCTACTGTAGAAGCTCTTGACAATATCTGCCAAAGGAAGGATTCTCTCCCTAGTCAACAATTCTGGCTGCCAACTTTAAATGCTTCTTTGCAACTTAGAGGAAGGAAAGCTCACTGACTCTTGGGAAGGAGTGACCTTCTCTGAGTGCAATGTGGAAGTGAACAAACACCCCTGAGGAAACAAAACTTTGAGGTTTGCAGGAATGTTGCCACCACCAGGCAAAACCAAAGGAAAAATTTAGAGGAATTAATTCAATGAAAGTTCAAACCCTATTCTGTTTGAAAATACAAACTGTTACAACAGTATGTGTTGATATCTTGTTAGAAAGAAGGGCTGGCAACTCTGAAAAAGTCTTCTGCTTGACTTTGTGTCTTCTACTACTACTACTACAATTGTCTGTCCAAATTTTCTTACCTCTTCATTGTCACCCTCATGTCCTTCATGGCCACCGCTGTGGTCTCCCTGGGAAGCTTTCTTGGAGTGATTGGTCTCTGGGACATCTACCTCATTTTCACCTTCTGAGTTTCCTGAGATGGCTTGAGAACGGATCTTTCAGAAACAAAATGCATTATGTTTGGTTGATACCAAAATGAAGAAATCCATGGCACAGAACTCCCTCAATAACCTCATGATGGGTAACACGTGAAGGATTATATCATGAACACAAAGACAGTTTCAACAACAGTCATAAAGGACAACAGAAATTGAATATTCTCACCAAATGGCTAATAATACCTAAATGTTTTCCATCCTAGAGCATTTTCCAGTGATTCCAACCATTTTGTAGCTAGTTTCTAGTGTCACAATGCACTCTTTGATCCCGTCGTGAGAAGACCCTTCACTTTTAGCAAATGAGAAAACTGAGGTAATTTTAAAGCTGAGGAACCCAATTAGATGGATGCAAATCAAAGGAATTAGTGTCAAGTGAAAGAGCAACGAAGCCTGAGAGGATCATATGACTTGATGAAGGTCACACAGTTCTTGGATACAGGCAGAAATAAAATTCAAAACTCTTGATTCACTTTAAATTGGCAAAAACCTTGTGGCAACTTCTCTACAATTATTATTTACAGGACTTTTCTAGAGGCCTGAACAACCTGATCTAATAGTCCTACTATACAGCATTACCAAATAGAGACCTCATGGCTTCTGTCAGGTTCTGCCTTGTCACCCTTTATAGCCTCCAGCAGGTTTCATGGGAAAGGTCTCCTGACAACATATTCTTTCCTAGTGCAGCAGTAATGATTGTCACACCCGCTTTATCTTTGCTTTACCTGAATGTCAGCATAGAAAACAGACTTTGCTGCAAACATATAAATCTAGGGGAATGTAGGATGTGATCAGACAGCTAACATATGAAAATTAGGAATAGAATTATGGGGGCAGAATAGGAGGTGGGTAAAACCTGTCAGATGTTCCTGGCATAAAAGCAGGAGATGGAGTCAGACATGTCAAGCCTTCATCCAAATCCCAGAAGAATGACAAAATAAGAAATTACAGTGCGGAGGCAGGGCTGAAAAGGTCTCCCAGGGACCTGGCTTTCAATTATAGGTCAGAAGTGACTGGGTTGTAAAAGGTCAAGCAGCAAAACCAGCATCTCTTTCTTCAAATGGAAACATCTGTGCCCTATGAATGGTACTCCAGCCACTAACTCTGACTATAAAGAGAAGTAAATCTTGACTGACAAGTAAAGTCCTGTTAGTGCAGTAATGGAGAGAATTAATGATCAGCTGGGAAACTGCAGCTGCCGCAGCTGTGTGTTGGGAAGCTGTGGGCAAACCACAGAGCCCATGGGAAGGAGGGCTCTGTTAATATGAAGGCAATCACTTAAGGAAGAAAGAACTACCAGAAAGCAGGCAACAGCTTTTAAATCAAACCTCTCCTTCAAGCACTGTTGCTCTCTCCATAGAGAGAGGGGCATTCACAGATGCCCCATTTCTACAAAGAGCAAACTAATGGTTAGTGGAGATTGTGGACTGACAACTGAGGTCTTTTCCCTGTACTTCCTTTACCAGCACTTCAATCTTTCTGATCTTCTTTGGTTTTGGATACAACAGGTGAAAGAGTTTGGTGTCAGCTTAACAAATAGGGTATGTCCTTGCCAGCAAAGCTCCTGCTTCCAGGGAAATGTTTCCTTCACTGGAGATATTTAAAAGCTGGACACAAATGTAAGTAATGGGCCCTAGGGAACCCTGTTTCAGCAGGGAGTTTGGACCAGATGACCTCCAGTGATCCCTTCCAAATTTAGCCATTCTCTGATTCTAGTTTAGATAGTTTAGACATGTCCATACACATTTCCTGGGCATATGTGGTGTAAAGCACACTTTGAAATTGTCAGAGAAAGCCTGAGGTCAGAGAAATGTAGAATTACATCACTGCAAAGAGTTTCTGGGGTCTGTCTCCCCAGCTTTGTCTTTGCAGTACTGAATCCTCCCCAGCTGATCCACATCCCTTACCATGTGCTGCGCTTTCTGGTGGTTGGCTCGGAGGATGAAAGGTTTAATTAGGAGCATCCAGGGAACAGCAATCAGAGCAAATATGACTAAGAAACTCTGCACTTCTTTCTAAAAGACAAAACAACAAGAACAAAAAGTTGCTTTACTTAATTTAGCCAACTACATTTATGGTCAGAAACCTGAGTCTATATAATAGTAATTTTTTTAATACAACGAATACAACTCAAAACTCAACTCCCTGTTGTATTTATTGTATTTGGCTGTGTATCCTCTGCTTGCAAGAATAAGAAAATAAATGTATAGTGCTTAAGGCTCGAGAAAGCACATTCAGCTAGAGATGTTTGGAGACCTGAAGATGAAAGGCTTTCATGCTGAAAAGGGTTAATTTACCAAAATCTCATGCTACTGACTTGAACCTGGCTACTCAGTGTCTCAAGTGAATGTTCTAACTCTGTGTGAGTCCGTCAGGCTGCCTTGCTTCGATCAGTGTAGAAAGGCTGCAGTAAGAGCCAAGTCATTCAAGTCTTGCCCTGGATTTACTTCGCATCTGCAATTCCAGAAGGAATTGCATCCCCATAGCTTGGGTTTGGTAACAGATTGTCCCCACAATATAAGGTCTTCTTACATTGCAGTATGGCACCCCTGTTGCTGTCCTGACAAAACTGTTGGTACTTTCAGAAAACAGCAACATCAAAACAAACAAATAAAACCTTAAACCACAACTTCTGCATTGTTTTAAAGCTGGCTCAGATGTCTGATCACCTTATGATTGGGCTCATACAATATTTTCATTCAGATAACCCAGGCAGATGGCACATTCTATTCCTGGTGGGGCAGGGGGACAGGAATATAAGAAAAAAGTTGCCACCTTGGGAAAGCTTTGGGTTGTTACAAAGCACAATGTTTTCTAAAGACTTTTAAAGTCTGGGAAGACTGTGTTTTTCCAAAGTCCCCTGAATCCTTAATGCAGTTTCTTGGAGCTGATCAGGGCTCTCTACTAATTCTGACTTACCAGCTGTCCCTAAAATTGAGCTCATGTTGGAGTGCCCAGTGTGCAACTGTATAGATGTGGGTGCACACATGTGGCTGGATGCAGCACTTGCTTGCAGATTATTCATAGATGCTGCTGATGTAAAATCAATCATAGAAAAAAATTCCATGTTCTGAGAATATAAATAGAGATTACTTTAAAACAAGTTTTCTCCTAGGAGATATTTTTGCTTGCCTTTTTTCTTTTTAGTGAACTCCCAAGAGGAGTTATTTCTGACAAAAAGCTGCCAGAAAATCCTCTAGCTACTTCTACTTTTTAGGTGAAAGTGTCAAGTATTAAAGCTTTCCAAAGATGAAATAGGAACTTATCTTACAGGAAGAAAGGAAGATGTCTCTAGCATTGTGACCAGACTGCAGGACAGCATGCCTGCAATATGCAGCTTTGTATCTCTAGTCACACTTTGATTTTTCTTCCCCCAACAGTATCTTCCACTGCATCATTATTCTTGTCAGAATGACACTAGGAAAGAGATTTCCTCTGCATCACTGATTGATAGCTGCTTTCCCCTCCCTGTTGACAAGACCAACACAAATACCAGGAGAATAAACTTTACTTTTGTGACTGACATTTGTGATTGAGCTTCTGAGCCTCTATGCCCACTCTCCACAACACCCACTGTAAATACAAAACTGCAGTGGATTCAGGCTGCTTGATCCATACCTGATGCAGATACAATGGAGCATTTGAAGTGTCACTATAGTTGAACAGAAACATGTTGATAAAATGGATGAGGATGCTTGGTGCACTCTGGGAAGAATGGACATCAAAATGACACCATTTGAAAATAATCATGAAGACCAGGTAGCCAAAAAGAGAGATAATAAAAATCATCTCTGGAATGAACTGAAGGATAATGTTTATGTATTTCCTGAAGTAGCTGGAAAGAATCAGGAAAGAAAACTAGAATTAATACACTAGATGTTAATACAAGTTTGCACCCAAGTCTGGCGGTACTTAGCTTTTGGAAAATAACCTAACAAATTCACAACTATCACTATCCAAGAAAGAAGTCCATAATTACAGGCTTTATCAGTGAAAGCCATTGTTTAAATACAAAAGCTCTGTTTTACTGATTATCTTCAGGTTTTTGTACTTGACCTACCAGTATCTCAGCACCTCAAAAGATTCTTACACTGAAATAAAAGACAAATTTCAAAAAAATGTCTTATTCACAAAGTTAAGCATTTTATGCCAAGAAAGGTCAGAACCAGGCATAGTATCAGTCCTGTAAGGTCCCCTCTGTCCTCTCAAACACTTTCTGTTCTTGAAGGTCACTACACACATTGCAGCTTTGGAGAGTCTCTCAACGCAATAGTGTAGCCCCTGCACTCTGTCACCATTTTTTATTTGTTGTTGCAAAACATAGAGGCAGAGATATAGACGAGTGCACCCACAAATCCTGACCAAGAGCTGCTAAGCTAGGTGAAATGCACACACTCTGCAAGATTTCAGTGTGCTTTGGTTTAGGCCAAAAGAGCTTGTCTTTCAGGAGAAAAGTTGTCAATAGTGGGAGGTGCTACATCTTTTTAATTTAGTGCACTTCAATATTTCTGCAGAACTGAGAATATAAGAAAGCAAGTTAAAAAGAGAGTTTATTGAAGAAAATACCTGCAATGTTATGGCTTCCTTTGGACTTAGCACTGTATAGCAACCATTGTGTGAGTCAGCCAGTGTATGGGACATTTCTACTCACACCAGGGAAAGGTCAGAGTTCAAATCATCACTCCAAAATATGACTTTCTCTCAATGAAGGACACCAGTTTAGTGATGAGGACTTGTGTGCTGCTGCAGCAACAGGATTGCTGAAATGAACTTACATGTGGTTGAAGAGACTGAGTATGACCCCAAAAATCATGTGCACAATCCCTATGACAACCGACATCTTCATTTTGTAGGAGTTCAGGAAAGTCAGCTTGTTCGATGCAACATTCCAGATCTTTGGGTAAAGGAACAGGGAGAGAGAGAGAAGAACAAGATTTTCAGGTGTTTGATCAATAAAAAGTTTGTGGAAGTTGTTGCTTTGGCGCCATCAATTTACTCCTACCAGTTCTAGTAAGAGGGTAGCAATGCACAGAAATATAGATTTTTATTACTTTTCACTCTGACAAGATATTAATCTAAAATGTATAAAGTATTAAACTTGTTTAACAAAGGAAATAACAAGGATTTAAAATGATCCTATGACTTTGCTTCAGTCCTCCAGAAACCATTGCAAAGGCTGGTAGCAGAACCTAGATCTTTTCTGTGTCATTTCCTGTCCTTAGGCTGAGTCATCATCTTTAGCAAAAGTGGAAAGGCATGAGAAAATCCCTCCTGCTGCAATCAAAATTAGTTCCACCCTCACCAGAGAAGTACTGAGGACAGAGCATTTAAAACTTTTTCTTTGAACAGAAAAAACTCTTTTCAACTCTTCAGCCATGGAGATCAGTTTATTGCCTGCCTCTCTGCACTAACTTTTTAGTTATGTTAGGACATACATCCCTTCTCAGTCCTGCCTTTTGTATGCTACAGAGCTTCAGGGTTGCTTCTCCTCTCTTCTCAAACTTCCTAGGCCCCAAAGTCTTCTGTCCTCAGAGACAGTAAGTAGACACCACTTTTCAGACACTAAGTATAGCACCTGAAGAGAAAGAAGGAAGACAGGATTATCTGGAGGGTGAAACATTGGCTTTTGCATGTTTGTTTGACGTGCTTTGTCTCTTCTCTAGATACCAAAGAGACTGCCTAGCTTCTTCATCTCAGGGTGAGCTTTTTTCCAAGATACACCTCAGTCATCCCAGCAGGATTTGCAAAATGCAAAGAGCCATCCATCCTTTAGGGCAGATGACACAGATACTCAGAGAGGGCCAGCAGGGGCTGGTGCTTCCCGTTCACCCCTTCCCTGCCAGCACTTGTTCAGCCATTCTTCCCTCCCAGCCAGGACTTTTACACTCTTGAACAAGGAGAAGCCAGGTTGGAAGAGGTAGTCTAGGTCAACCTAAATTAGGGCAACATGCAGAAAACTCAACTGATTCCGAGGTGATTTTCTGTACCAGACTGCCCACATCCTGGACAGAGCTTTAGAGCTGAGTTTATAAAAAAGTGACTACAAGATCAATGTCTCTGAGAACCAGGGGAGGACAGAGTTGCTTGGGGTGACCAATTGAAATGAGAGTGCAACCAGCAGGGATGGGGGTTATTTGACTAATGTGAAGATTGAAACAGGAAAGCTTGATGTTAAAAAGTACATTTCGATACATGATAAAGACAGAACAACAAGAAAAAGGGAAATAGGACACGGAGAAGAAAATGTGGCTAAGTTAAATAATACTGCCATTTATTTCACATTCCATGCAACAAATAGACTGCATGAAATTTGGAAGTTAGCTCACCAGTTGGAAGGCAATCTCTGGAATGACTTAAGTACTCAAGTAAGCAAACAGAGTTCAGTAGATGTGTGGTAGAAAAGAAACTGTAGCACAAGACCACTCTCCAGCAAAATCGAACTTCCTTCTTGCTTATTATTTTTCTGCTGCCTGTGCAGAGCTGTTAGCAATATATCAATTGCTAATTGCTAAAGGAAAGCATCAGAAGGACTGATGAATGGGGGGGGTGAGTGGTGGTTAATGAAGTTGTATTGAATAGTGTGGTACCTGAGCACAATGTAAATAGTATGGAATAAGGAGTGGAATGGGCTGATTTTGCCTGGGTTAGAGATATTTTTCTTCATAGTGGCTGGTATGGGGGTGTATTTTGGATTTGTAAACACAGGGTAGATAGNCTGCTGCTACCAGCAAACCCTCAGCTTAGGGGAGGCTTGGAGCCCCCCCCAAACGAACTGCAACAATTCTTTACTTGTGTGCACAGCTTTTGCTTTCCCTGTTAAACTGTCTATATCTCCACCCACGAGTTTTCCAGCATTCACCCTTCCAATTCTCTTCCTGATCCCACTGGTGGGGAAGTGAGCGAGGGGCTGCGTGGGGCTTGGCTGCTGGCTGGGGTTAAACCACAACAATTGTGTAAGGAACAAAGAGCAAGAAGTGAAAAGCACAGCTTCAGGAGAGAGTGCAGGGAGCTACTGATGTACCTGATATGCAGAAACAGGATTGAAATACAAATTATCTTAGAGCAATTTAATTTAATTACCGGATCTATTCCAAATGGATATGGATTTCCAGAGTAGACTCCTGGGACTGCTGGATCCAACTGCAGCACTGAATTGTCTAGAAGCACATCCTTACTACAAGAGAAAAGGGAAATGACCTTTGAAGCTTAATCTCTCCATCGAAGCCCACAGTATATTTATGTGAGGTGTGCTGAGGACTACCACAGGATATCTGTAGCTGACTCCAGCCTTTCTGTAACCTGTTATCCTGCACTTGTGTGCATGTAAATGGGCCCCACACAATGGCAGCCTCCCTCACACTGATAATTCTCTATGCATCAGTCCTGGACACCTGCAGATTTTTATGCACATCAGTGCCTGAACAAACAGGCGTGTTCCCGGGGACTCTACATTTCCATTTCAATAGTGAGTTCATCTGTGTGTGTCAGACAAAACCTCTGATTCATTCATGGCTGCATCCACAGCAGGGAGTCTTTCCCTTCCCCACACAGGCAGTCTCTCTTTCCAAGCCTACATGCTCCATTTGGTGTGTTTTTACTTCCTTCCTACATTTAGCACTTACTTCCAAGTGTTATTTTTAAACATGGGGATGATATGCCAGGAAGAACCAAAGAAGTTGAATGATTTGGAGAAGCAGTCATTGTAGATGAAGCCTGTGTACATGGAGAATATGCCCATGAGCAGGATCAGGTAGCGCCCGCTGAAAAAGGTGTTCCAGATCTGCAGGGGGAGAAGGCAGTGCCAGTGACCAAAGTACCTGCATGTCCATCAGTTTGTGGGCCTCAACCAACAGTAGACATGATTGTACTAGTCTGTGTATATACAATTATCCATAGAAAATTTTGGGTCCCTTAGGCCCTCTGTGTATGAACAGGTAGAACCGACAAACCTCTGCCTCACAGGTATCTTTGAACCATCTCCACAAAGCCCTTGGGAGGCTGGGTGTCCCCTTATCCAGTGGGGCTGATGAGCCTTTCCCTATGCCGGTAGGGTGCACCCCTGGTACTCACCTCATTAGTGCTTTTCTGGGCCAGAAGGCTCTTCTCATTAATGACCATCCAGAGTGCGAAGCCCAGCATGACAGCGCCGTGGCCACAGTCCCCAAACATCACCGCAAACAAGAAGGGGAAGGTAATGATAGTGTAGGGAGCTGCAGGAGGGAAAGGTCAAGAAACTCAGCTCTCTCTAAACAAAAAGGCCTCATCAAAGAAGCAGTCTACTCCAGCAGGACATTTCTTACAGGTACTGCCCTAAAAGGCCTCCTCAATTCCTCCCCTACACACCAGGCAGTCAGACCCAGTGCAGAACTAGCTTTGCCATCACAAAGAATGTTCCATTGTATGACCCGTACCTTCCTTGCAGTTTTATCCTTTGCTTCTTACCTCAGCATAATAAACACCATGTGTAGACAACTGCATTCTGTTTTGCAACACAAAAATGTATTTGAAGGTTACTATCATGTTTCTCAACCTGCTCAGCCTCAACAATCTGAGTTAATCTCACCCTTTCACATAGGCCCCCATTTCTAGGTTTCTATTAATTCTCAGTGGTCTGAAATTCTCTACCATTGTTTCAAACTTTTGTAAGGTCCTTTTGGCCTTCTTTGCCTCAACGCAGTGAGCTCAACTTACATTTCCCTTATGAGCTTAGTTCTTTTCCTCAGAACAGCTACCTCACCATTTGTTCTCCATCCTGTATTTGTATAGTTCCTTATCCATCACAATCATTCATTGAAGATCAACAGACAAATTCTTTGCCTGAGAAAATCCATGCCTATACACCAAACAGTTCCAATATGGTTCAGATTTCTCAATCAGCAGTGAGTACATTTTTTAGGATAGTGAGAGAGCTCAAAGGCTTTACTTTGGCTCATGCAAACCAGATGTATGTAGCTGAGTGTTTCTCACCTGGGTTCATCTCCCTGTAGTTGCCCACACCATATGCATCCACGATGTTCTGAAATCCAGCTGTGAACTTGTTGGTCCTGTTGAAGGTGGGTGGTGCCATCTTGGTGTGTATGGCAGTGAGGATGGGGGCAATCGTGGAGCCACTGCGTTCCTGCAAACCCAGTGATAAGGACAGACACAGAGTGGATAGAATTGGCCTCACAACACCACTTCTCACTCAAGGGTCTGTCACAAACCTGCTAACATTTAACGCTGACCTTAACTCTGTCAAAAGATGAAAGGTCAAACGATAATGGGACAACCTCAACTTAGAAAAGGGAGCCCCACATTACAGTAACAGACCTGTCTGAATATATGCTCAACATATAAAAAATTCAATGTGGGTGAGAGCCTCAAGGACCCAAACTGTTGCTCTCTTACCATTCCTTGATGGAGAGCTCTTTTTATCCGGTCAGCATCAGCCACTGGGAACCAGATCTCTGCAATGACACACTGCTGGGTGACATCAATGTTACAGCAATTCAGGATGTGGTAGATGGCCTTGATTTTCTTCACCTTGATCCCCCAGGACCACAAGTTGGCTGCTGCCTCATGCAGCAGTCGTTGGCGGTGGGACTCGGTTTGTGTTATCACCTGTAAGCACAACACAGGGCAACACTCAAGATAGGGAAGCATAGGGGGCATGAGCTACTCAGTTAATTGGAGAGGGCAGCTGGAAGAGGGTTGATGGAAAGGAACCAGTTGCATGAATGTGTGGGGTATCCCAGAGAGGTATGGACACAGGATCACCCAACACCAGGTGCACAGTGCTGCTCACCAAGAACTCTCCCTACATGGTCCTGAGTCACTGTAAGTGTACAGGAGACCACTGAGAGTTACTTAGCTGTGGGATTGACTTCCTACCCAGCTGCTTACAGACTAGACACATCTCACCACGTGCTCCCAAGCTGGCATCTCCTACAGGCAGCTCTGTACCACAAACCTGGGGAATATCACACCCATGAGTAGAACCACAGTTCATGGTCTTGGGACCTCCATGCATCATGTGGCCACCACAATGCTGCTGCCTAAGTGAACGATGGAGATAATGAGATACAGCGTCGGGAAGACAACCTGTGTGGTCTGCAACATGGCTTCAGACAGCACAAATATCTGGGCAGGTCCCACTTGTAGGGTTCAGTCCTCAGTAAAGCCACTGCCACTTACTGTGTTTAAATCCTCAATTCTTGTGTTGACTCCATCAAGCATTTCTCGGCGCTCAGTGGCAGACTCTGGACAAGGATACACTGTGGCACGAAATCTAGCCTCAGTAAGAGAGAGTTGAGAAACACCTGTTATTTTATATAAATTTTATATAAAACCTGACTATGTTTTCGTCCTCTGTACTCTTCTCAGCTCAAAGGCAGGGGAACTGGACTTCATTCCTGACCCAGCAGTATACTCTTCTCACATACCACAAAGTTGCACCTGGTCTTGCAGAAAGGTACAAATAGGTACCTTTATCCCTTGATGAGAATAAGGATCCCTTTGCCTGCTCTAGCTGAAAAACCCCCCTTGTCTTAGGTGATACAAGGACCTGATGTCATACAGAGGTCAGCACTAACATGTAGACACCTCCCTTCTGTCCACAAGCTGCTTGAATTGAGACTCAAGAAAAACCCACCCTGGCAAAGGCAGCCTCGCTACCCTGGCAGTAGCCAACAGATGTCCCTGTTGCACTGAGGTTGGAAAAATACCATATCCCTGTGTCTGCACTACCCTCCTGCAGGCACTGGGAGAAGGCATCAGCTGAGCTACTGCTGCACTGCAAGCAAACGCCCTTTGTGCAGGCAGGCTGCATAAGTAAGTAACCTGTAAAAACAAACAAGCAAGCAAACAAACAAAATGACAGTATTTTCAGGATAAAATAGGAGAATGGCTTCTGGTCCACCTGTTTGGCTAGACAACTTGGGAACAAGGGAAGGATGGATGAAGGGCTTTAAACACCTGAGAGTGGTGTCTGTTACATCAGCTTAGATAACCAGTATGAAAGCTTTCCTAAGCTTACCCCCAAGGTTCTGTTTGGAAGATTCAGCAGGTTTGTTTAGTGTGGTATAAGAAGGACTAATGTGGGATTCTAACATGAGTGAAAGTCTTAGCTCCATGCAGGTACTGTTTCAGCTATAGCACGGAACTCGACCTTCTCTAGCACAGCTGCAGGTCACTCTGGTGTAAAGGTGTTTCCACCAGCACACTGCAGTGTTGGACACTCTATGACCCCAGCACAGACAATTACAAATGAGTTGCATGTCTCTCTGAGAAGTGTGCAGCTACCTGTCCTGCCTGCAAAGCAAGTCCCAGAGTACTCTTCATGCACAACAGCAGGCACAAGGAGTTCCCCCTGGGACCTTACAGGCCGCAGGGTGCACTGCTGCTGCTCTCTGCCCGCAAGCCTGAGCTGAGCTGAGGTGCTGCAGTAACTAAAATAGCAGACATCCCTCCTTTTTTTTACTGCCTAGCTTGTTCAGTGATATCTAGTGCATGTGCCACCCCTGCCACTGACCTAAGGCAACACATTTCCACCATCCTGCCATGGATATGCTGAGTAAGGGTTGCTGAAGGGCTGTCTTTCTGCAAGTGAGATGAATTAAGAGATGTAACAGGGTCATAGGGGTCTATCCCTGCTTAAGAGACAAAAATGTACAGGCTCTGTGTACAGATAAGCATCGTACTCTGGCTTTGTCTGAGCGCAGGATATTTCACCACCTGCTCTACAAAATCAGTTCCAGCACACATACAAGTGAGTACAGTTGCAAATTGAACAAAACATGCTGCAGTTTCCTAGAGATCAGCCCAGAGCTGTGTGTAATGACAGCACGTGCTCTTCAGCTAAACTTCCCTTTCCAGAATTGAATTTCTCCTCACTCAACACCTGGTATTCGTTTCCAAAGGTTATTCACCCTGCCTAATTATTTCCATCTTCTTATTCTTCACAGCTCTTAGTTCATCTTTAATAAGGATTTTTAATCAAACTTGAAAGCTTATTCCTCCATGCTGTACAGTTCCCCCATTCCCAATAACGTTATTGCAGCAGTGCTGCTTTGATCTTTTAACAGCCATTTTGCATACTGAGTATCAGCTTTGCCCTAATGGCACAGACATCTCTGAAAACTCCAGGAGAATTCAGCAGGGAATCCTTACATTGATAAACTCAGCTTAGTATTCACATTAGTACTGAGGCAGCCGCAAGAAAAGGAGGAAAAGAAAAATTCTTACGTTTTCCTCCTTCCTGCTCCCTCTACACCTTTCACTAATAAATTTGTGCATGGACTTAATGCTCATGAAATTGGCAGACTAATGTAACCAATTAGAGTCAAGCAGGGACTACAAGCGTAACCTGAGGCACACAGCTCTGCAAACAAATCTTAGCCTGCCTTGCAGGAGGCTGGCTTAGACCAGTCCCATGATTTTTGCAGGATGTTTGCTTGTCATGAATGATGACTTAGTGCTAAGCAGAAATATCCTGCTGGGGCTGGAATGACACTGCCATCTGCTTTAGGTATAGTCAACCCTGCCTGAAAGGTGGACCAGAGTAAGATGTCCTGGCCTGGGTACCAAGGATGGGTGATGGCCCACGGAGCACAAAAGGAGGGTCACAGGATTAATACATTTAGAAATCTGCCACACAGGAAAACGTCCATATAGATGGGCATATTAGCAACCAAAAAATTTGAAAGGAAGAAGGAACATAAAAGATGACTTCATTAGCACTGCAAAGAGTGTTCTGTGGATTTGTTTTTGGTAGGTGTAGTTTCCTTCATTTACAAGGGCCTAAGAGAAACCAGTCTAAGTTCCTTCCTGCAAACCTGCCACCACATACATCTTCAACACTAGCTCCTAGAAACTCTGCACCACAACCTTCCTGTAGGGATCTGCTCACATTTCCAGCACTGCCCGACTCCTAGCTGCAGAAGGTTGTGCCTATGGTTTGGGGGATTTTGGTATCAATCAACAATGAATATGTTGACAGGCACTGCGTTGCTTGTTCTTTTACTCCCATCCCAGGAAAAAAGTCTTTGGCTTTTGACTGCAGGGAATTTTAAATGCTACAGGGGAGAAAAAATGACACCTAAAATGAAGAACTTTCAGCACTCTATGGGCAACCCCAGCCAGTTCTAAGTGTATGACCTGGTGACTTGCAAGGCCACCAGCACAGGGGAAAATCCAACGGGAGGCATTCCCCACCAGCAACTGTCCATGCAGAAGGGGAGAAGGGGTCTGTACAGCATTTAAAAAGCAGGCAAAGAAATGAGACGTAAGAGGGACGTGGGCCTGATGAAGCAAGTCCAAAGGAGGGCCAGGAAGATGCTCAGAGGGATGAAGTACCTCTGCTATGAGGAAAGGTTGGGAAAATTGGGGTTGTTCAGCCTGGAGAAGGAAAGGCTCCAGGGAGACCTTACCACAGCCTTCCAGTACCTAAAGAAGTCTACGAGAAATCTGGAGAGGGACCTTTTACAAGGGCATGTAGTGACAGGACATAGGGGGAATGGCTTTAAACTGAGAGTAGGTTTAGGTTGACTATTAGGAAGAAGCTCTTTACTGTGAGGGTGGTGAGGCATTGGCACAGGGTGCCACAGAGAAGTTGGGGGTGCCCCATCCTTGGCAGTGTTCAAGGCCAGGCTGGATGGGGCTTTGAGCAACCTGGTCTACTGGAAGGTGTCCCTGCCTATGGCAGGGGAGTTGAAATGAAATTATCTTTAAAATTCCTTCCAACCCAAATTGTTCTACGATTCTATTATATGCAGGAAATTGTAATCCAGAAAGAGAACGAGGCTTGCTGAAAACTCAAAGACCACTGGCAGCAGCAGTCTGATCCTGCACAAATGGCTATGGCAGAACTCCCTGTATGTCTGAGCTTCAGGATGAGAAATCAGTGGCTGAGAGCTGGGAGCCTTCCCTCATGTCCATGACTGCTTCATAGACAGATGCCCACCTCAGGAGGGCTGAATTTCTCTCTGGATGGGCATTGCCCTCCACTGCTCATAGAAGGTACCTTGGAGGGCCCCATTTGCAATGCAGGAATTGCTAACAGACCCCAGGGTTCTGTCATTTCTTGGGACTGAAGTCAGTCATGCCAGCTGGATGAGAGATCTACCTGCTTTAATTCTGATTAAAGGCAGGATGTAAGGAAAGACCTGCCCTGAGTGCAGATGTCAGGGAAGAGCAATTGCTCAGCCTCTCCCTGCAGGCTCTTGGCTGGCATTGCCTGGCTGAGGAGCTATATCTGAAATGGGTTTGGTGACAGCAGACAGATCCTCTCATCAAATCTGATTTACACTGCAACAAAGCTCATTGGTCATCAGTGTTATGAAAGAGTAACAAAATATTCAACCTGAATTATCTTTTCAAGATGCTTAACAGGGTGGAAACAAGTCAGGTTGTATGAAGCTTTCATTTCTCTCCTGGGCTCTGTCTCTGATTACACAGATATTGCCCAAAGGCCTTGGGAAAGGGTTGAATAAACTACAGCATCATCTTTCTATGAAGAAATGCAGGAAGGCTTGAGAGCAAGTTGAGGATTACCATGTTTCCAGTCCTCAAGTTAGAGCCCCTGATTTCCAGGGGAAGAGTTCTGAGTATTTTTTAAACAGTTCACTTTTAGATATCCCAAGTAAACAACCTAGCAGCTGAAGCTCTCAAGAGCTGTATGCCACTTTGGAAAATGTAGGATCTCGAGTTCCAAGTGCCAAGGTGATGGATGTCTTTCATGATTAGGAGCAGCAGAGATGAGGAGGGAAGGGAGGTTGGTTGCAGAGCTGACAGCTGGGGATCTGATATCTAGCTCCAAATTCAGCCAGCCTGGACTGCCAGTAACCACCTCTAGGGGAGTCACTGTGGCTTGCCCACAGGCCTGCCTTACCCATCACAAATCTTCTTGATTTTCTGTTTAAGCTGCTCTCCTTGATAGAAGATAATGAACACGTTCTTCTTCACCTCTTCTCTCTGCAACACACAATTCAAGCAGTATTTAACACACCCAGAGTCCAGTGAAGAAAAGTTGGTATCTTTTTTTTGGCAGCCTCCTCACTGGTTGTTTTATCCCCCATCCCCAGTTTCCCATCAGCAGCATTTTCCCCAGGTGCTCTTTCAGGAAACAGGCATGGGCAGCAGCTCTGGGGGAAGGAGCAATGTGGAGCAGAGGGGACAGAGTTCCACTGGGGCACGGGGTTCACCCCAGAGACACCAAGGGGAATTGACCTTCCATGGCTAATTTCAGGTGGGGACAGCCACAGTCCAATTCCATGGTGATCCCTGTAATACAGCTGCCCTGTGAGGTCTCATGTGCATCTTGACAGGCAAGAAAAGGAAACCACCTCAACAGCAGCAAAAGGTGAAAGCAATGCCAGGGAAACTTCTCCCATCCTCAAACTGTCCCACCTTTGCCCTACAGGCTGCCCTCAGACCGAGCTCTGGAGAGGCAGCCAGTGCTGCAGCACGGTCCAGGTCCCCAGTTTTGTGTCTGCAGGTCACAAGCATCCACACAGGGCAGAGGAAAGCACAACCAGGTTGGTACCTACTGTCACAGGGTCCTCCATGGGGGTGTCCATTTCTGTGTACCTCAGGTAAATGTTTCCCCTGCAGGCTCGCCACAGCAAACGCTCAAAGGGGATCATCCTTTCCCTCTTTATTACCCCTGCTGTGAATCTGAGCAGAGTTAAAGATAAATTAATTACAAGCTCATTCCATGCCTTTTAGGACCTGTAGCACACATGATTTCACAAGCCCTTGTTTTCTAGTCTGTGCTAGCCAGGGCTCTGCTGCTGCTTCAGGCACTTCTAGGAAAACCTTCCCTGCTCAAGCCTGGCTTTTATCCCAATCTACTGACTTTATTCTATGTTTTTTTCTTTAAAAAAACCAACTTTCCTAGATCAACAGGTGAAGGCGAAGAGAAAATTCTGGCTAGAAATGGAAGAATGGAGAGATGCCTAAAGTCATAAAAACGAGAGTGTCTGAATGGCAGAGGCAGAAGGTAGAAATTTTGAAGTGTTGGTTTATCTTTACTCTCCTGTGTTCCTTTTCTGAGAAAGCATCAGACTGCAGCCCAGTGCAATAGCATGGTTTTTTCTGTGGTTAGACATCCATCCATGAGGACCAGGTGCCTGAGTCCAGAAGTCATGGGTGAGGTGCCTTAAGATAGCAATTTTCAGTCAATACCTACTAAGGGATCACTGGAATTGGTGGCCTGGAAGCAGAAGTCCATTTGTCCTACTGACCATAACCTGACCATAGATTTGATGATAGTTTCTGAGGACAGTCACTCTTTATCCTATCAATAAGATAAGAAGATCAGAAGCTGAAGGAAGCTGTGCCAGTGTCACAGCAATGCAGCACAGGTGAGAAGTCTGGCCAAGCTGGAGGCCATCACCAATACACACCCCAGCTTGGCAGCTGCAGCAGCAGGAGTGCTTCTCAGCTCCAGCAGTCCAGATGTGTCTTCACTAAAGAAATCATCTGGCAGATTGGTTTCTGCCTGGAAAACATTAGTTTTATAAAACTCTTCAGCATTGCCAGTTTGAAAACTATTTTCACATTTTTCTCTTAAAAATTTTTCCCCAAAGGTAGCTTTCCATGGAGATTTCCATGGAGATAAGACCAAAGGAAAACCAATAAAAGTAAGCTATATCTTAGCAATGGAAAAGCATAAATGCTATTTTCAAAGAGATCTGTGAGCTAAGTTTTTGAGCCCCACTGATTCATGGAGCAATCCAGGCTCCAAAGTGACTGAGGTGTTTTTGCAAACCTCATCATGGCTTGTGGTAAAGACCTCTAAAAGCAACATACACCAAATGAAAGTGCAAGTATTTTTAAGAACTTTCCACATCTCTGCTGGAAGAGCAAAGAGGCCTCTCACCTCAAAGAAATCCTGAGTTTTCTTCAGCAGATGTTTGAGCTCTGTTAGCTCAAGGAAGTTCTGCTTCAATGTTTGCTGGTTCTGGTTGGCTTCCAGCAGCTCAGCTTCAAGTTTCTCCAGCACTGTCTGTTTAGGGTCCAAGCACATCCAGAAAAACTCTGAAGCAGATCAGTGGCTCTTTCCCAGGCTGATACCAAATCTCAAACAACAGTTTTGGTTTGGTTTTTTTGTTGTTTGGTTTTTTTTTTTAAAGGGATAATACAGAAATATTCAACAAACAGTTTGATAAAAACTTATTGTAGGAAGATATTCATCAATGCCAGTGCATCACTTTTCCATTGCAAACATTCCCTGATGGATGTGTTGTCCTCTTCTGGCATTGGAGTTCTGATGCCCCTGACCCAAGCACAGGCAGGTGGGTGTGTGTGTGTGGTGTAGGTGTCTCAGCCTGGCTGGGTATCTCTGTGGTTCCTCACAGACATTTCACACCCCAGACTGACTGGCTGTCATTTTACTGACTACAAAAGCAACCTACATTAATTTAGGTTCATTAGCTACATAGTGATGACTTGGGGCCGGGAATACACCAGGAAACCAAATTGCTTGTGAAGCTGAAGCCCTTGGAAAGCTTGATTTTCCTTTCCAGTCACCTTCGTATGCAGCATTTTAAAATTACCCTGTCAGTAAACTTTGCTACCAGCTGGGCTAGAATAAAGCATCCCTTGCACATCTAAAAGCAAGGCCCAAGTATTTGTGTCAGGCCCCAGCATCACAACCACACTCCCAGCAGGACAGCCAGTCCTGGGATTTTTGTGCAGTGAAGTGGGCTCTAACATCAGGTCTCTCAGTAAAACATCAAACCCTTCTTATTCTCTCCTACAGGATGATGAGGCATTCTGTGAAAGCAATACTTTTTCATTAATATGGGGGACCAGAGGGATGTTTCACAGGGCATGGTAAAAAGACTGGGCTCCTTTAGGAACATGCAGCAGGACCAGCCTCAACCTAAGTGCTGAGGCAGCAACCTGGGGAGCACCTCCTTAGGCAGGCAGAGTTGTGCCAGCCTCAGGCACCAGATTTTCCTTGCAGGGAGGGTTCTACTGAGCAACCAGGTGCACAACCCTTCCCTCTCCTGGGCCCACTCCAAATTCTGTACCTCCATATCAATCATTTCCCGAGGCAGGGGTGTCTCTGGGTACTTTTCTCCTTTGACTATTTCAATGTTATCTTCCATCTCATTTTCCAAAAAACCTGCAAGGAAAGGGCACAGAACTCTCAACACAGGATCATCCCTAGTGCATCATCCTGGTCACCAGCTTGTTGCTCAGCCAGGACCAAGGCATCCTGTGGAGCTGTGTCAAGATTAATTGATACATGAGTGCCATCATCCCTGTGCATATACACAGCCACCAAGGAATTAACATCCCCCAGCCTCCTTTCTCAGTGGAAGTGCTGTTTCTTTTGAAGTCACAGTGCCCATTCCCACGTGGGCAGCCCTCAGCCCTGGCACAAGTGGCCACCATGGACCCCTTTATTGGGGCAGTGAGTAAGGCACACAGAAAGCTCGCGTTCCACTGCTTGGCCAACAATGCCAGGTGCTGCCACCATGGGTACAGTGGGCACCAGTGTTGTGGTGGGGAGAATGCAGAGCTCCCAGGACACACATCCACAGGACAGGAGGAATCACAAGCTCTGCTACTTGCATTTTAAGGACTTATCCCAAGGTCAAAGCCCTTGGCCAGAAGAAGTGTGTGCCAATGCCTGGTGCACTGGTGTAAGGGTCAGGCTATCTGGACCAGCCTCCTGCCCAGCCCCAGATTTATCTTGTGATTTTATAAAAGCTAATTAGCAGTTTTAAGTTCAGTTAACCATTTTCAAAACAAGGGCAACAATTTATTGCCCATATGGGGTGAAGTGGTAATTAGCTGGCGCATGGAAAACATTTCCAGGGGCTCAGATGAAAACATCACCATTTTGCCACTAATTCTGCTCCCCAGTGTGAGAGCACTTAAAGAAATAAATCCCACACCACCAGTTGGCAGGAAGCCAATTGCATTTGACAAGCGTTTACTTACGCAGGATTCTCTCCAAGGATTCGCACCTTCTCACTTCATTCACAAACTTTCTCTGGAAGCTGTTGACATTCACATTCAGCTAAAAACAGGAGGGAAAACAAGCCTGGGGCTGAAGGCTGCAGAGTGCTGTGCTCATTTTTTAACACTAGCAGAGAACAAGTGCCTTTGGTGCGGATGGCAAACACCACAGGGTCTGAGAGGGTCCTACTGGCAGGGCAATACCGTGGTCTTCCCCACAACCTTGCTGGGACAGCAGGAGTCACAGAGGGGCCTTCATGGAGACACTTCCTGTGTCCTGATGATGCAAAGGGTTGCTCTAAGGTTGTGCAGAGGGCATGCAGAGCACTGGGTGGGGACTCAGGGATGGGTGGGGTCTTGGCACGGTGTTTGTGTTTCAGATCAGCCTTGGGGAAATCGTGCTCTCACCATGGACTTTTTGGCCTCTCTACAGGTGCATCTTTCGCAAGTGCTTTGAGGAAAGCACGAGCACACTCTGGGGCACCTCTCCAACAGCTCAGCATGCCAGACAGGCACTACTCACATCTCTGAACTGGACCAGCCCCAGCTCCCCAAGCTCAGCCACGCAGCAGTAGGCAGCCTCCACCTGCAGGAAGAGCTGCCTCAGGCTCATCTCCTCACTCCGGAAGATGGAGGCCATCCTGCCCGCTCTTCTCTGGCCTGGAAGGCCCTGGGAGTCCTCGTGGTAGCAGCACGGTCTCCCTTGCCCAAGCAGGTGCAAGAAGGTGCCAAGCTCTGCAGGAACATCGGGGTCACTGAGTCAAAGTGCTGGAAGATAACCCAGTGCTGCCCATCACATCCTCCAAAAGGGTTTCTTCCTCTTCTAAGAGCCTCCTTGAACCCACATGAGGCTTCATCCCACCAGAGCAGGGATAGATACTCAGGTATGTGCGTGCCACAGGGAAAGGGGAGAGTCACCAGTCTCCTGTGGCAAATGATGAGCAAATACCCTGCCCTGTCCTCTGCTGGACCTAAGCCCTTCAGATCACTGCACTCAGGCTCTATGATTTGGTTTTGGATGCTGTGATTGGAAAGAACTCAATTTCTCTTTGCCTTAAACACACAGACAAAAACCCCCCAAAGCAACAAACCCCAATGATTTCACCTTGCAATTAGACAAGTGGAAGAGGCCTGACTGGTTTTTGTCACTGTTGTTGATAGTGTGAACATTGCAAACCCATCTGGAGCATGTTATATGGGCGTGGGGAGAAGAGCAGACTATTTTCTTTAAATTGAAACAACCTTTAGGATTTCAGAAGATTTTTTTTCCCCATAAAGGACTGTTTTCAAAATGAGATACATGAAATAACATGCATTGCATAAAATTTCCTATCATCTCTATGCTTATTATTATTTACTTTGAATAACCTGAACATAGAAATTGCCTTTAGTTGTTCTCACACAAAATTAACTGATCAGCATGCACAAACACAGTAATTATCTTTTTCCAGAGAAAAACAAGCAAGTAGACACACTTCTTGCATGCATTTAATTTTGTAGCAAGTTATATTTTATAAATAGGAAAACAAAATGCCTTCATAACCTCACTTCTACATGTTGACAAGGGTAGCAAGTCAATTGTCTTTAACCCCTTCTGTCTCTATGAACCTTATGTTTCAGCATTTTTTTTATAAATTGTGGGCTCTATGAATTCTATTTATAACATACAAAAAGATTCATCTTAAATATAAGAGAAGTATTTCAAGATATTAAATGCTTATTTAACAGGAGCATGATAGTCACAGGTCTGTATTTGCCCAAATGTCTTGGGAATTTTCCTTCTCTCTGTACCCATTCACTCGAAAATTCAGGATGCTGAAAATAACAATATATGATAACTAATAGCTTGTTAAAAGAAAACATCATGTGCCAACTTAAATGGATTGAATATACACATTTTAAATTTGGTTGGACATTTTCCAGCAAACTGTATTTTTCACAGGAGAAAAAGACAAAAGCTGCAAGAGACTCATTACTCATGCAAAGTATATCTGTGGTAAGTAAATAAAAAAGTTTAAGAGACCACCAAAGTGTCCAATCCTAATTTCTTTAGACTGAAAAGTGTGAAGCAGTTTGTATTTCTAAATCTGCAATTAGCTTCCATTAAAAAAGTGCTAAATCCTCAGAAATAATAGAACAAAACTCAAATAAAATATTTAGAAATATCTTAATTAAGCTGCTTCAAACCATCCAAAGGCAGGGTTCTACTCTTCCTTGGTAATCTGTCAGGGAAATCTCCAAAAGCTCACTTTCATGTTGATTTGGAATGAGAGAAACACCTACTCCAAGGCAGGCAGAGCTTTCAGCCCTCAATTATTCCTACAGATGCAGGAGGCTTGCCCAAAAGCACCTGCTGGCCAGCAACACTTCTGTCAAAACCACCTCCCCCCTTCCCTACTCTCCCTCTCTCCCATTTTTTGCTTTGGCAGAAGAACAGTTCATTGAGAAAACCCCTGCATTTTCCCCGCCGCTTTTCCCATTAAAGAACAGTTCCTTGAGAACCCTCCCGCATTTCCCCCGCCGCTTTTCCCATTAAAGAACAGTTCCTTGAGAACCCCCCGCATTTTCCCCGCCGCTTTTCCCATTAAAGAACAGTTCCTTGAGAACCCCCCGCATTTCCCCCGCCGCTTTTCCCGTTAAAGCGCACGGAAGCGCTGCGGGCTCGGGCAGGGCAGAGGGTGCAGCCGGTGTCACCCGGCGTTACCTGTCAGCCACCACGCTCCCGTCCGCCAGCCCTCTCCCGGTGTCCGTCCGCAGGTGACAATGACAGCAGGGCTCTGCACTGGCGCCGGGAGGGGAAGGCAGCCCGGGACAAATGTCCCGTCCCAGCTGGGGCACGGCAAACCTTTGCTTTTAAGGTCAGAACCGGTCTGGACCAGAGAAGGGAAACCCTTTCTGTCCCAAAACAGCCCCCAGGTGAACGGGACCGAACGCTGTCCGGCTCGGTCACCACTCCGTGCCAGGGCTGTGCCAGGCGTGTTGTGGCAGCACGCGGCTTGTTGGGACTGACAACAGAAGGGACAACCTGGCTGTCACCGCCCCGGCCACCCGGGCAGCGAGAGCCTTGGGAGCCTGCTGGGTGCGGAGCGCTGACACCTCATCTGCGAGCTCGGGATGGAGGGTCAGGGGCCAGGGAGGTGGAAAAAACTTGCGCGCTGTTTCTCGCTGGTTTTTCCTCGCTGAAGGCAGTCTGGGAAAGGCTGGGGAAACAAGGGGAGATTAATGATTTTCCTGGTGCAGGGGGACGGGCAGAGCCACAGGGCAGGGAGAGGGCTGGGAGGGCAGGGGCTCTGTTAACCAGGGACAGCGCTGACACGAACTTGACTCCCACCCTTGACATAACCAGTGCTGGGGGGGAAAAGGGGCTTTATAGACTCTCTGCCACTTCAGCCACTAAAGCAAGGGCTCCAGAGAGAAATTTGGTTCCTCCTAAAACCAGTGGCTTCTCTCCCACTGATGAGGCAGGGTTTCACTCCGATGAAAAAAAGGCTAGCTGGGACACTACTAAATCTAGCACCCAGAAAAAAAAATTCCCTCTCAAAAGAAGAACTAATGAAAATCATGGCTATATAAAATAGTAAAGTACCCTTAAAGAAATGCTTTTTCAGACCTCTTCTTTTGGAGATACCCAGTAACCCTGGCCCAACAAGCCAAAGGGTTTAGTTAGTCTATGGGAACACTGCAAAAAACAAGTAACAGCTGAGGGTTTCCCTGTGCAGGGGTTTTCTATTCAAAAGCAACAAAGAGTTGTCCCACAGAACAAGGTCAGCTTGGTGAGAAGGGTCCTGTCACTTTGCTGAAGTCCAGCTGTCTCAAGCTATGTGACCCAAAAAGGAGATATTAAAAATTACAAGGAACTTTTGACAGGTGGGCCTAAAATGTGCATTTTGCTCAGCAAACCCCCCAGATGAACTGGCTGTGGGGCTCCCTGGGCTCCCACCCCCTTTGGCTGCTCTGTGTTTCTCCTGGACCAGCCACTGCCCACGGTCAGCTCTGCTTTCTCTATCAGTGCTACCAAAGCAAGGGATTAAAGGCTGATGAAAGTCAGCACCTTCTGCCAGGAAATTGGAAATTTCCTAAATAAGGCAGATGTGAAGTCACTGCCATTGACCATGTGGATGTCACACAGGGCTGTGGAGAAGCTGGTGTGGCAAAGGAAGGACTTTGCTTTCCAGCCCATGCAGTGATACTAAACAACAGGAGTCATCATTCAGTCCCAAACTGGTGCATATTGACACAACAAAATGAAACAGCTCCTCAGGCTACTCCCCTCACCTCTGAGCCACAGCACATTCTTCCCCCTGTGTTCATCTGATGACACCAGGCTTTGCTTCCTCTTTGCTCCTTTGCTGCTCTTACTCAGCCCCCCAGCTACACACAGCTACTCCCCAAAAAGCTGCTGCGGCTGGGGGAGCAAAAAGGGCCCCCCAAAGCACACTTAATCACCAAAGCAAGCTGCACCAAGCTGGCTGCTCCATCCTGCTAGCCAAGGAGTGAGCAGGGATAAAGGCATCTCTGCTGCCCTCCCCCCACCCTTCCCGGCTGCGAAGCAGAGAGGAGAGAAGAAGAAAGCATATCCTATTTCATGCCTCTGGCATGTGGAAGTAAGAACATTATTTTATAATAATCCTATTAATGCAGATGAGATGATGATGGCTGGCCATGAGGCACCACTTGGAGAAGCCCTATCAGTGAGCTCTTTGTTGGTGCAGGCAGCTCTGCCCGGGCGAGCTGAAGGCAGCCTTTCTCCGAGCCCTTCACTGCCTGGCTGGTCTTGAGCCCTCTCACTGGGGTCTCCAGATGAACAGCATGAGGTCACAGCAGGGCCACAGGCTCAACATTTGTCTAATACCAACCCCAGCCTGGACTGGAGAGCACAAAGGGCAGGGTTGTGCTGTTTTCCAAAATGCTAGCCTTGCTTTCCTCTATGTGACAGCACATCCCCTCTCCCCTTCTTTCATTTAAAGAGTAAAACGTTTCTGGTTTTGACATTTTTTGTGTGAGTTTTAAAAATCAAACCCCCTGTTCACAGGTAGCTTTATCTTAGATGGCTTTTCTTTCACATCAATGAAGAGAGCAAACAAATTGGCCCCCTCCCTGATGGACACATTATTGGCAGCAGGTTTAAGATTTTGAGCATTTTTTGCAGCAGCAGCAATCAGATTTCATTTGGAATGAAAAACATAAACCAGTTGCCTATGTAAACAGAATATGTATACACACACACACAGAACGAGTGTGTATGAGTATGATAAAGGTAATAACTTTCTGAGAGCCACACCTGGTGATGTGTCAAGGGCAATACTTTGGTCACCAGAGAATCTTAGCCATGAAGCTCTCTGTGGCACAAAATCTACTGAACAGTAGATATTACCTCCTCCATAACCATCAGGGAAAGCTGCCCAGCAGCCCTACACACTGTAGAAGAATCTCCAAGAGGAGAGCTGTGGAAGAACCTAATTTTAGAGTAAAGAGTCTTGTCTTGAGAACTGCATGAAAATGGGAGCCCAAGGAAAGGAAGCACCATCTCTGCAGGGCCTGCAGTTGTGCCTCATGTGCCAGGGCACCCTCGTGGAGGGAGATGGGAGTAGAAATCAGGGGGAGGCTCTGGAGTGTCTTATCGCTCTTCGGGCAGTCACAGCCCTGAAATATAAACGTGTTACAAAGAAGAAATGAAACAAATCCAAATCTGTGTCAGTAAATGATTTTGCAGGGCTCCCATTGTGTCTGAACTTATCAAGCAAAGCCTTCATTTCCAACCTGATCCAAAAATCACTGAAGCCAAGTGCAGCCTGTTCTCTGCTTCAGGAGACTTTGGAGCAGCCCTTTCTGAGCCACAGAGGGAACACATTTTGGAAAAGAAAAGAAACACATTATGTTAATTGTGCAAAAGCATTTTCAGCATCCCTTGGAAATGGGGACATTTGCCTACAAGCTGACAAAGAGTATTTAGTTAATAGTTAAAATTCAAAAGAGATTTCATTAAAAATTGAATCAATCATGCAATAGCAGAGCAGTTTTGTCTTTTTGTTTCTCCTCAAGCTTTTTGTGCTGCGCAGAACACTTTTGAATTAATTTACTTTTGCAGAATTAATTGCCAGGTCAATTTTCAGTGGGAATAGAAGGTGAAAAATTCAAAAGGGAAAGGTGAATCTGGCAGACAGCAGAGGACCTTTCCCACTTAAAGAGTTAAAGGTTAGTTTTGATGCAACAGGTAGCTCAGGAAAATACACAAATTAAAGGCAACCTCCACAAAAGGACTGAGACACTGAAACTGAGATGACACTGAGCCAGAGATGAAAATTATTTCAGAGGTGATTCTCAAGCAGCTTTGAGCATTTTACAGCATCTCTCCTGCCGTGACTCCTGTCTACCGAGGCAGAAAGCGGTGGCTGCCGGGGTCCCAGCCCCACGACTCACCTCGTGCCACACCTTGGGTGTCAGCTGAAGGACAGGAGGACAGGGCCATGCATCCCAGCAGTAGCAGGAGGTGGCTGTCACAGACCAGCCAGCACAGCTCCAACTCAGCCAGCACTGGTGGCGTGTTGACATGAAAACAGGGTGGGTAAACACGCCCGTCTCAGCTGACCTGCCTTCACCTGCGGCTCGGTGTGCCCTCTGCCTGGGGGAACATCTGGCTGCCTTGCCCTGATGCATCCTGGAAATATTCACAGCCAGGTGAGAGCAGAGCATTTTTGGTGGCGAGGACAAGCGGGTTCACCCCACAGAAACACTGGGCAGGGCTAAGCCCGTGTGGGTTTTGCTGTCAAGGTTTTCCTTAAATGAAGGGAGACCAAATCAACCTCACAGCTTTGCAGAGCTGTACCCTGGTGTGTGCCATTCATGTGGGAAGCCTGTTATGTCCTTTCCTGTGGGTTTCAGCCATATGGAAGGGAAAAGAGAGAAAATTGTTAAATGCTCTCTATCCTATAAGGACTGCTGCCCCACATGCCTTGCCCCGTGCCTCCCCTAAGATGTCTGCAAATCCACAGCAGGTCCCAGACAGGTCCCTTCCAACATGAGCACCCAAAGCCATGAGTGACCACTGTAGAAGAGCACCAGCAACCTGCTCCCTGCAGAGCTCACCTCTCCCAGTGCTTCCTGCCTGATTTCATGCCTGATGCTTTTGCTAACAAGGATATCATCATGTCAAAGATAGGAGTGAGCACAGACAACAGCCTGGGGAAGAACAGCCAAGTGTGCTGCTCATCAGACCAAGACAACACCACATGCACTTTACAGTGTGGCTTTTCCAGCCAGGATTGCACAAAATTCCTGCTCTGCAGCAAGCATCATTTTTCTGTCAACCCTCCTGGTCTGCAGGACATTGCAGACTGAGCAATGCTTGCAGGAAGGCTCAGCTTCTGCTTTGCACATCTCAAGGAGGAGGTGCAATAGCCACCAGAGAAAAAAGAACAGCTTTTCCAGAATCATTTTGCAGAGGGTGATAGAGGCAGGGAGAGAGCTGTGCTGACAGGGAAAGAACAAAAGCAGACCTAATGCTGCTGGTTTTTGGGATTCCACACAGCTATTCCAAAAAAGCATCACTGTGGAAGCCAAGCCAGTGCACATGCAAAAAATAGCCAAACGGGGAGACAAAGCCTCTGCTCCAGTCCTCTGCTCCTTTCTGGCTCTATTAAACCATCTTCACAGGACCAAAACGAGACTCAAAAGACAGAAGCTGCCTGGGACCCTGTTGGCAAGGGCTGGCTCTGGAGGCCTTTCCTCCTTCCAGCTGCAGCATATCCTGGGGAGAAACCTTCAGGCTTAACCTTCAGGGGCCACCTCCTGGTATCCACCTCTCACTGAAGCTGTTTTGGTCACAGCCCTTCTCTTTCCTCACCTGGTTGTGGCAGGAAAGTTCAAGGTGTCCTGGCAGCAGGAAGCTCCCTTGCTCCACCCTCTGCCCAGCACAGAGGCTCCCTGAGCTCATCGAGGGTTTGCTGCACCAGATCTGCCAGCGACAGCGAGCTGCTCTGCGGGGACACTCGAGTGGCAGCGGGACCCTCGGCATGAAGCACTTCTCCCGTGAGCCCTGGGCAGCCCTCGCTGTGCTCTTCCTCACCGCTGCCCTCTGGGATTCCTGCTCAGCAGGTATTTCTCTTCTCTCATGCTCCAGTTTTGCTACCCTGCCCTTTTCCCCCGCTCCTCTCAATACCTACATGTATTGTCCACCGACAGTAATTTGTTCTTTAAAAATAAGGGGGCACTCCCTCGCTTCACCTAAAAAGTATAAAGAGCTGGAATTAATTAATGCTGATGAGAATTACTAGACATGACTGATCACAGCACACTGTAAAGGGATGTTCTTTTGCCAGTTATTTACAGAGCCACTGTAAATGTGACTGAGTTGCAGGTTGCTCCACTGAATGGCAAGGAGAGAGGAGCCACAGTTACTTGGCCTTCTCCTGCTTGCTGAGGCAAAGGACCACCTGCAGTACCACCCATTAGGATCACTGTAGTCTGATTTAGCTTTCATTACAAGCTTTTTGCAGAAAATGTGGCTTTAGTGCCACCTTAACTGTAGAAGTTGCCTGAAACCAAAATGCAAATGAGACCTGTGGGCTGCTCCTTTCTCACCAGGCTACTGCCTGCATTTGTATATCAGTATCAGATGAGACCTGCTAGCTGTTTAAAGATGGGCTGGCTTTGACAGCCTGTTCTTTGGGCTGCAAGATCTGAAAACACAGACCAGTACTCAGCATTCTGCAGTACTTCCTTCCACAGGTCATACACAGGTTTTAATGACTCTTCCCAGTGCTTCTGTGAGGTACTTATTAACTGAGAAAAAAAAAAAACATGGGCTTGGCCAAGGTCATTCTGCAAATCCTACGAGAGTCAGACAGAAGAATGGGGAATACTCAGACCCTTCCCTGAAGAAGGTTGCCCAGGGGCCCACTCTGAGCATGGCAGAGGCCATAGGGAAAGCTCTGGTATTGCTGATGATGGGTCAGCTCAAAACACAGAGCTAGGCACCAGCAGGTGACCCCAAGGGGAACATGTCCTACAGGACAACCAGCAAGTAACTTACTTGGAAAACACCAAACTCAAAGCAAATCTTTGGTCAAATGTGTTTCATTCTGTTTTGTTTTCCTCAGGTGAAACCAAACCTGAGCTATTATTTTGCAGTCTTCAGTGAAATTGAGCTGGTGCTGATTTTCTCTATTACATTCCAAATTCCAGCTCAGAGTGATGCCTTGACTGTAAATAGTTTTCTCATAGCTTCTGCCTCGTCTGTGGACCAGCAGCACATTATGGCTTCTCCATGCAGCAGGAGTCTCCCTAGGCCACTTTTCATCTGTCTGTGCAGGAGATACTCTACCTGGCTGAACTTGAACTGTGCTGCTCATGGCAGCACAGGAAGAGGTGTTTCTCTGATCCCCTTCCTTCTGTAGCAGGGGACAGACAGGTGCTGATGCACAGGGACCAGTGCAGCTTGTGTTTTTACCCCTGCAGGCATCCTGCAGCTGTCCTGGTTTGATCCTGCAGTGCTGCAGGGAGCAAGCTGAGACTGAGGGACAAGGCAGTATTAGGAGGACTAAGGAGGGTTTGGCCTGTGACACCATGAGCAGATTTGGAGAGCTGGACACCAGCTACAGAGCTCTGTGTGTGTGTGCTGATTCTGGGTAGGAAGCAGAATAAAAAGACAGGACCCTCATCAAAGCTCCAGGCATCTCCCTCCTGACTTACTTCTGGATGTTTTCCAACCTGAGCTGGTTACCATGCTGGTATGAACCAGAGTCCCGCCAGACCAGCCTCAGATGCTCCGACCTGCAGCAAAGCCCAAGCTCCCCACTGGGGCCTTGGTGGACCTGCTGAGGCTCCCCAAAGGTGGGCTCAGCCCTTGGCTCTGCCAGACTCCTGTGTACCCTGTGATTTTTCTAAGGGCAAAAGGAGGCAGAGGTACAGCCTGCTGGCCATGGATCTCTCCATGGTGTCTCCCCTTTCCGTGCTTGGTCATTCTGCCCCTGCAGCCTGGGCAAGGACAGTGGTTAATTTGAGCTCCCAGACAATGGCTTGGCCAGGGTCACACTGAGACAGAGGTGCAGTGATTCACCTGCTCCTGAGGGATGCTGCTAGAGCAAGTCTCTGGAGCTGGTGTTAAAAGTGGTGGGATAAGGAAGCATATCCTAATGCAGCAATGTTTAGGGGCAGGAACTTAGTTTCTTCAAGTTGTTTCCATCCTACAGACCTCTACAAGGCCAATGGCTTTCAGACTTTCCTGCTTGATGCCAAACATCACTTTTCTAATCCAATTTACCTTTTGTCCTGTGCTTTCCTTCTGGCAGCAGCTGAAGACATCTCCAACGTTTCAACAACTGAGTATGAACCACCATGTCTTAGTAAGTCTTAATAATAATAAATAATACATAATAAAATAGTAACATATTCTTAATTATTATTATAATTTATTATAATAATAATAAATTATAATAAATAATAAATAATTACTACCTGTTAAAGTTAGGTGATGGGTCTACATAGTGACTGAGAGGCTGTCCTGGAAAGGGATTTTTCTCTTCTCAAGTCTTCCATTGTGGGTCAACCTCTAGGATGCATTTCTAAGACTCCTCCACTGTCATGGTGTGATATGTTAGGTACATTGAGACAGACTCATAGCTTTGAACAGACTAATTGATAGCTAATTTGTGTCCTAAAGCTCCCTGACAGACTGCATGTAGGCATTATACAGATTCCCAAGAACGCCCCTTTCCCCTGCCCTACCAGCTCTTTCTCAAACAGCCAGCTGGGGCAGCAGCTCTCTGGCCACAGAGAGCAGGCACAGGCCTTCCCAGGCATTTTTCCCTGGGGAAGGCTGCGAGAAGCTGTGAGAAAGCTCAGAGAAAGAATTAAAACAATTCGTATCTCCACTTGCTGCACCTGTCGCTAGGCATATGTGGAATGCCTTATGGAGATTGTTTACCAAAGGGTGGTGGTGTTTTAGTTGGTTGACCAATGAGGTCGAAGCTGTATCAGACAGGCTAGAAGGGGTTATGGGTTTCTTAAGAATATAATATTAATGTAGTATAGAAGAATAAAGCAATGCATCATGGAGTCAGTGCTAATTACACCTGCGTCAGGGGGACCCCTGCGTCGACAGCCAGCCCCAAACAACCCGAGATCCCACCGCTACTCCAGAGTCATCCACCAGGCTAAGAGCCAGGTTTAGAGGAAAGATGCCAAGGCAGAGTGATAGGGCAGAAGTCATCTGCCTTCTCTAGTAAAGGAAACCTGTCAGGTACTTGGCCTCCCGTGGGCTCACTTCACTTCTCCTCCACCAGACGTGAGCTTCTGCAGGCAAGCAGCCGCGTGCTGCCCTTCGGGCATGGATGACTATGGGTGGATCGCGGCGGCCGTCGGCTGGAGCCTCTGGTTTCTGACCCTCATCCTGCTCTGCATGGACAAGATCATGAAACTCCGGCCTGATGAACCCAAGTACCTGGTGGCCTGAAGCAGAGCGAGCCAGCTAGGGGCAGCACAGGGGAGCAGCGAGGCGCAGGCAGACTGACAAAGCATTTCAAACACTTGCTAAGAAACAAACAAGAAAAGCAAAACACCTTCAGCCAGAAAAGGCCAGATCTAAGCAGGGCAGCTGCCGAGGCTTCACCCTCTCTGGCAGGCTGGAGCTGCCAGCCAAGGGGTGGAGCAGGCAAGCCCCTGTAAGCCACCATATACGTGCCACAGTACAAAAACCCCCCTTGTCCCTGAGCCCTCTCGTGCTTGCTGTGAGCACAGCAGCAAGAGGAGAGGCTGAGGGACCAGCTACCAGCCCATAGCACATCGCCTCGAGACAGCCTGGTGCATGACCTTTGGGTTTGACACAGAAAGTGGGCAAATAAAGCTATTTTCTGGAGCATCAACATTACCAGAGCCATTACTAAGCTGTAGGCCAGGTCACATCAGTAAGTGGAAGTAATTAATTGACTTTACAGAGTCTTTTTCACTCACTAACCTGCGATATTTAAAAGTCCATTAACTGATACATGGGAAGACTTTCTTATGGAAACTTAGGGACAAATTAGACACTGAGGAAAAGAAAATACATCCTTTCCTATCACTATTATCACTTAAGACAAAAATTCTTTCAGGGTGAAATGCTGAGCAGAGATGCTCATGTCAGGAAAGTAAGTTTTGAAAGGGAAGGGCTTAATTCTCAACATTTCCATATACAACCAGATACATGGGAAGACTTTCTTATGGAAACTTAGGGATTGTTTGGGCTGGTTTGAAAGTAAAATTAATTTTTCCAGAGCCATTTAGATGTGAACTGTGTTGCAGGAATTGAATATTGGTTGTATTTATTCAGCTTTCACCTGCCTGAGGAACTATGCCAAGCTGAACTGTGGCAAGCAGGTTTAAACCATCATATCCAATTCATGCACAAAACTGTTCCTATTTATCCGAGATGATAATAAACACTTTCATTGATTGAAAGACTCTCACTGAATGGTTTATATGGATAAAGCTTAGGAATTGTTAGAAACAGGATTCTCAGAAGACATATTCATGCAGGAGGGTTTGCCTCACTGCAGTCAAACTCTGATTTGGTGCAGTTGCACCCGTTTTATTTCTATCTGTTATTAAAACAATAAATCAGCATTAAACCTACCTATACCTACAGAAGGTTAGCAAACCTGCTAGAAGTCAACTGAAATTAAACATAAAAAGTTACTTTTGAATCTAAAAAACACCATTGGAGATCTTTATCTGCTAGAAATAATTATACTCTCCCATCAGCTCATCAGTATGTAACTTCATGAGTGAGAAATGACAGAACTCACTTTAAGACTCTTCCTACTGATTCTGGCAAAATTAACACTTTGATCAGGATAATTTGGTCACTTCAAAGTGATGGGCAGTTGTCCCTTATCAACTAGCCCCCTCAAGAGGAACAGGGACAAATAAGACACTGAGGAAAAGAAAATACATCCTTTCCTATCACTATTATCACTTAAGACAAAAATTCTTTCAGGGTGAAATGCTGAGCAGAGATGCTCATGTCAGGAAAGTAAGTTTTGAAAGGGAAGGGCTTAATTCTCAACATTTCCATATACAGCAATTAAAAGTAATTTCACACAACAAATCTCAGTGTTGGAGACACTCAACTTCTTTCCACAAAAGCCCAAACAACCAAGCAAAACAACAAAACCCTCTCATTTATGTACAAACTTACAGAAACAAAGGGCTCTCAGTCAACACCAAAATGTAAAGAGAGTGAGCTGACAGTTAAACCATTGCAATCACTCATGTACTACAAATCTGCTACCTACATACATAATTTTTTCCTGTTATATTAGTTGTAATAACAGAAAACGCTCATTGGTCTGAAAGCAATGTGAAAGGCGCTGTGAAAAAAATCTCCACTTACGGCCTTCATGTCTGCCTTCTGTAGATCTCTTCTTACGGGCATTTTTCTCTGGGTTGGGAACACAGAAGTGCCTGCTGGACATGGCACTGCTCTTCATCTTTGAGGGGATATATTTCATAGCTTTTGCATGTCTTTGAGTTTTCAGCACATGATGCAAGCTCTAGATGTCCTACGAGAGCAACAGCCACAAAGAGCTGCACAACAACTGGGCAACTGTGGGGCTTCCTAAAGTCTGCCTTTAGAAGCACAGCTTGTTCATTCTTCACCCTCCCCAAAACAGTGCAGATACCTTCAAGGATTGTAGTAGACAAACCTCAGGTTTTGCTTCTTGCAATTTCCTTTGAGGATTCCCAGCTCAACCAAATGGGGGAGAAAAGGAAAAAACCACACGTTTTGTCATAATGTAGTGCTCTCAAGGATTTTGTGTGCCTGTGTTCAGAGGTGATACCCAAGTCTCCACAAAATCAGGTATAAAAATGGAGTACACCTCACAGATAATTTCTTCTGTGAAATGTATACTTTTTCTAGATCAGTGACCTGTAAACCTCTGATCTGATATGACAGGGTTGTTTCTTCCTGCATCACCTACTCTGACATCTGACATTGTCAGGTTTGATCTACAGCTGCTTCTTTTCAAGTCATTTGATGGAGTCACTTAGAAAGACTCAGTCCTGTAATGAATCTCATGAAGGCACTGCTGTTCCCAGTTGGGTCTGGGATCCCTAAACAAGGTGGCAGTGTTCCACAGGCTCCAAGGCAATCAATGTAAGCATCTTATCTGTTTCTACACAATACAGGGCAAACCCCCAAAGTATTATTTTAAAGGGACTCTCTGAGGTACACACTATGTGCTGTACTGATCCTAAGGGCAATCACAAGTACAATGCAAAACAACCCACTTTGCAAAAGAAGGAGAAAAGCCCTAACAGTGTTGTCAGTGCTCTAGGGGCTTGTCCAGTTAGAGAACGCACTGAATTAAAAATCTGCATCTGAAAGACTTGAGAAATTGATATAAAGACAGAAATTAGTTGGCAGGAATGGATTATACATACCTGATTTCTAAAATGTAAAGATGATCTGTAGTCTGCTGTTACATTTCCTGGAATAATTTTATCCAGGGAACGCACAGGAGCACTGGTTGTGGGTTATAAGCCCTCATTTAAGAGCAATTGAGTCACAATTGAAGGCTGTGGTCTGGTTTTGATGCACAAATTAAACATACAAAAGCACAAATTAAATATACATGACTGTATAGTACAATGCCTTATAAAAGTGGGCCATGAGCAGAATTGCAGCCTGATGTTCACATTTATTGTGTATTATTTCATGCTCTTAATATCACTCACAATTTAATACCTCTAATTGTAGATCTCAACTAGTGCAATGCTGTCCAACCCCTGCTGATTTCAAGGGAGCTACACAAACATCCAGCACATGCCTTGGTTTGTTCTTTTGTTCTTTTTCACTGTAACTCAGGAAGCCTGTCATTTTTATTCCCACAGGAAACCTTGGAGGCAAAGCATAACCACTGATTTACCAGCATACATAAATCCTTCTTGTGTTAAACCTGGGTGCCCCATCAGACTGCTACATACAACCTCATGGCACTAAGCTGGTATAGGCACTTGCACATTTCCAAACATGTACAAAGGAAGGTGATAGCTCCAGATGATGATGGAAATGTTAATGCTCCAGTCATTCATAGTTATTGTCTGTCCAGGACCAAAAAGTTCCTCACTGGAATGAGATGGAGAAAAAACCAGTCTATTCCAGTTCTTATGATTTAGTACAAAGAAAACCAAGAAAATTGTTGAAACCTGGATGGCTCGGGGAAAAAAAAGTGTAAATAAAATTCAAAATTTGAACCAGAGCACTGCTGAGTGTACCACATCAGCAGAGTTCTTCCTATTTTCTGAAACCAAGTTTCTGAATCTCAGGCATGAAGATAAGTAGTGCCTGGAAAGGGAAGGGAGATGCAGATGGCACCTGGAAAGCTGCTGGTCTGCAAGTGTTTCAAACAGACAAAGAGACCATTGGGGACATGTAACTGAACAGCACTTTCAATAACAAAGGAGAAAAGCAGCAGCACAGCATTGCAGGTAACTGCTTTAATTTGCCTGGAGATAATATCGATCACATCCAACTAGTGATTTTTAAACAATTCTGAATTTGAGCCTAAATGGATTGGTACTTGATGCATGACTCTTCATCTTTTCAGATACCACTGCTTTGGTAATGACTCACATTACTCACTGCCTTGATCCTTGGGGTTTTAGTGAATGAGCTACATATTAAGCAATTGCACTTTACAATGATTACACTTTGCCAAATCACTAGAGGAATGAAAACTGGCAAGCATCTGGGCTCCCTACTCACATGAAACACACAGACAAGACAGAGGTTAAATTCATAAGAAAAGGTGCTCTGTGCTGGGACTCTCTAGGAATTTTGGTAAAGTCATTACAAAATCTAGGATTTCAAAAACTTATTGTCATTAGTTACTGCCAAGGAATGGAACATAGGCATTCTTGGGAAGCAACCAACCTCTCTTATCCTTACACTCCAGATTCTGCTTATTTTGTGGCATCTGTGGTACCAGTATCTGTTGTGGAATTCAAAGCTCACTGCAGGTTTCTGTCCTGGAATCAAACACATTTAATGAGCTAATTTCCAACTCCTAGTTTGCAATAACCATCCAGAAATAAACCACAACAAAAACAATGCAGTATTGTCTCCCAAGTCTGCAAACTGCTTGGAAAAAAACCAGCTGACTGTTTTTTAAGAGACTTGTGACTTTTCCTGTCCAATTTGACAATATGACCTTGACAGCATGACTTCTGGAGCAAAACTTAAAGTACTGCTTCAGGTTTTCCACAGCTTTGTCTAAATGGGAGAAGGGAGACACCTGCAAAGCTCCACCTCTACTAGACTGTTCCCCCTTCATGGCATTTCAACACATTGTGTATATAAGTCAGATCGGTTCAAAAATATGCAAGGTTCTAACGTAGCAACCCTCTGGGCTCAAATACATGAAGAAAGCACCATGCTTTAGCTGAGCAATACTAACATCCTATACAGACATGACAACATTAGCTAAGAGAGGTCAGCTCCTCCTTGAGAAGACTAAATAATGCCCATTGGCACTAGTGTTGAGTGCTCTTTCAGCTGCAGGAAAGGGCACTCTCTGCTCCCTGGCAGAGCTAGATTATTGTAAGCAGTGTTGTGTCAGTGGTGCTGTCTGCTGGAAGTGACAAAAAACTTCTTGTAACTTCACTGCAGCTCTACTCTGCAAAAACAAGAGCACCGTTTCCAGCACCCCAGCAGATTTTCTTCCACACAGCAGTGAAGTGCAGGAGGATGTGGCAGTAATGCCAGTTTGTGGCTGCACATTACAGATCTTCTGAGCAGGAGATTCCTGTGCCACCATCAAGCCTGAAGACAGAAATAATTGTCAGGATCAGAATTATCCATGGAAATGGTTGACTGGGAGTGTTCCATGCAAAATACAAAGCAACCTTCCTGAAACCCTTTTATCCAGGACTGCATGGACACAAATCCAGCAATCAGTTCAGAAGTTTGTGGATGCTCAGATCACCTGTACTGTACTGAATTTGAACGATTTCATATTTGGTGGCTATGCTGAATTACTGCTGACAGTGGTAAATCCACAACCCCTATTTCCTTAAGTCCAAGGATAAAAGCTTTCTGCTTTTTCATCATCACATTATTTAAATTTTTTTTCTTTAGTCAAGTTTCTTTCAGATCTGTGTTTTAGGACCAAAAGAGCGCTGTGCATTGCCAAATATAACACAGCATTAATTCTCCTTCAATACCAAAAAATTGCTCCTGAAACACAAACAACATGCAGCTACTGCTTTTAAATCATGCACAGCAATAAACCCTTCCAACAGCCTGGATGAGGAAACCAACTTCCAAGAAGCCTTGGGATAGAAATATTTTAGAAGTCTTACGGGGAACACTACAGAGCTCTTAAGAAGTATGTACATTTGAATATATCTGGAAATGCAAACCAATAATTTTCATCTTTCAACTCTTTAGTTCTCATTTCACCTGCTCTACATGTGGCATTAAGAGGATTTCTGCAAGTGAACCCAAAAACCACCATGTCAGGGATCCAAGGAGGTTTCGCATGTGTTTCAAAAAATTCTTCAGAGCATTTGTTCAAACGTGCCAATACTTTATTCCAGTTTGGATGTAACAGCCTAAACACAGACTTCCAGTTATGGAGTAAGAACTACTCAAAACTAAGTATGAATGGCCATTACAAAGGAAAAAAATTATTTGATGTGTAAGCAGTACCAAGAAAAAGTAACACAAAATCAAGACAAAACATTTCATCTCTACAAACTATGAAGTGCAAAGAAATGTGTATTTTCCTAATACTAATGTAACTTCTTTTTTAATCTATCAGTCTTCAGTGGGATTCATGGGACTGCAGCTCCACTCCAGAAAAGTCTCTTTAAAAAGGCAGTGCAACTCCACGGGATTGTTGCTTCTCAAGTTTCTTTCACTGTGTGAGTAAACTCAGCCTGGGACTTGTACGGCAAAGCAAGAACATCTTGCCAAGTGCATCCCAAACTGCACTAAAGAAACTGTAGGAGGAATTCTCCCAAAGCATACATGTTTTTCATGGTTTTCAGTGGAAGTCATGCAGGTGCAGCCAGGGACAACATGCACAGCAATGTCTGGATCTGACCTGCCAATCCTATGTCACAGGCTGAGCCATGAAACATCTACTGGTGACAGCAGAATACATCCCCATCCTGTCTCCTCCATTTCTAAATAAAATCCAACAGGAAGAGAAAAACATACCTTCCAAAAAAGGGAACTGGATTTTGATTTCCACATTTAAGCGATTCAAAGCTGCTTCTTGTCTCTAGGCACATCTAAACAGTCCTGGATAAACTCCACAGCCATGGTGAACTGCTTTTGGGAGTCTCACTGATGAAAGACATTCCTCACCCATACAAACCAGCATGCAAGTGGTGAAGAACTGCAAACAGGGGCTGTCATGGACTCTGCTTGAGTGGGACAAGGGGGAATCCCTAAAATTTAATCTCTCTTTACAGAGCACTGTCACAGGTGGTCCTGGAGACCTGTCTGGTGCCCTCTGCCTTCTGACAATCAGATGTCATCCTTTTTCTTTTTAATCAATTTCCAGCTTTCTGTCCATATTCAGAACACACCAAACTGATGCTATTAAAAAAAAATAATCCATTTATTTCTTTGCATCTGCAAAAATATGGCCCACAACATGTCCCCACCTCAAAGGCACAGATGTTCTTCATCCTGCCACTTCAAAGCTCTTGGCCGAAATAGGGCATTTTCAAGGACTGGCACCTGTTTACAAGGAACTGCTAGTTAAGGCACACAACAGAAAGTACACATTCCTTCCTTGAGCTAAAAACTGATAGCTGGAGAAGTGAGGAATGTAGTGAGGGCAAAAGTTAAAAAAGTGAGTTCAGCTGCCTACTGTCACCCACATCACACAACTGGTGACTTCCCTTGGGCTTGAATATACACCCAGCTTCCTTATGTAATCCATCAAATGTGCTTGCAAGCCATGAGTTAACAACAACAACAACAACAAAAACAGTGTGAGCTGTTGTCTTGGGAAGTTGATCCAGCACCACACCAGCCTTCTGGTGCAGGGTGATACACAGAGACCTTGGCTGACACTGACTGCTGCTCCCCAGCCACTGAAAGAAGCCTGATCCAAACCACTGCAGGTACAGTACATTGCAAAGGGTCACTAAGATTCCACTTACTGCTCCAAAGTGGCCATTTTTAACATTTCCAGCCCAGCACCTATGCAATTTGTTCCTCCTAAAAGGAAGGTTTTCTTCCCTGAGTCAAAAGCCCACAGCCACTGGCAGGACCACGTGCCACATGCTGGTGGAGAATATTTTATAGTACTGAAGTACCCCCCACCTTCCACACTGAGTGTATGAAAAATAACTGTAACATTTCACTTAACTCCAAAAATTTTGGAGCTAGGAAGCAGGCTGGAGGTCAACATTCTGGCCACGAAAAGGAAACCAAGCACGCTAAATTATGTAGCTCTCATCTCGCCAAGTTCTTTTATGTGCCAAACTAAACACAGACTAAACACAAATGTCAAGGAAAATTGTGAAGAAAGGGAAGAGCCCAAGGATTCCATGGACCAGATGGTTTAGTCATGGAAATGGATGCAACAGTTGGTAACAGCTTTCTGTGCCTGTACCAACTTTTCATCTGATTGGTGTTTTCAAAACCGGGAGATTCATTAACAGATACTTAAATATAGGAAACTTTTAAGTTTCAGGGGAAAAAAGGTTTGTTTGGTTTCCCCCCTCCTCCTTTTAATAGGGCAATTAAAAAAACAAACAAACAAAAAAAAAAACCTGGCAAAAGAACTCAAGCACACGGGGATGCAGAAACTTGCAGATTTTCTCCCCCCAGAATTTCCAAGTGGAAACACACATTCTGGCACATGCATTCCACAGAATTCTTTTGTAGCACATGAAAAAAATAGCTTTTCCTGTAGCTGCAAAAAGAGTGTGTCTCCCTTGTTAAGGCTGTTCTTGGAACTGGTGGCTAGTAACTGATGTTACTTTTCTTCCTACATGAAGATACAGACTAGGCCATACCAATTTTTTGGGCACTGGATCAGGTCTCCAGCCAATCTGAGAACATAACTTCCAAACACAGCTTCCTGACTTCTTATATTTTACTATCTTGTTGAAAGTTTTAAAGAGAGTTTTCTTCATCAGAAAGCCTCTTTTATTTACAAATACAAATTTGTCCTGTGTTCTTCATAAGATTACGGATTGAAAAGAGAAATGATACACATCCAAATATAAAAAGATGGAATTTCACAATAGCATCATCACCATCACTTGCAAAAAAATGAATGAGAAGTGGCTTAAGTACCTCTAAATTTCAAAGCTCTCATTTCACAGAGAACATATTGTTCTTAAATAGCTGGAACCAGACAACATTAATTTACCTCCTAGAAGACCACATTTTCTTGAAATGAAGTCACAATAATGTGCTAATATTATAAGCATCAGTCTGTGAGCTCACTACAGAATTAAACTGGAGAAGGGCGTGGGGTCTGAAAGAGATGGTTTTAATGGGAACACTTAGCAACAGTCAGTCTTCAGTGCTGTCAAAACGACCAAATGAACACTGCCTGATACACTCTTCATTCTTCAAAACCTGGCATTTTGCAGAAGTATTGGCAACATTCATGTTTACGAAGTTGGCAGAAAACAAATGTTTATTTTTATCCTAGAATTATGACAGAAAAAACTTTTAAAATTCACACCATAGTGACCTGTTGGTACTGCTGTTACAACCATGCTGGTGTTCTGATTCCTTTCAAACCTCAACCGGTGCCCATAAGGGCTTTACACATAGGCCAGGGAACTGGAAATTAATTTACACTGCTTCATTACTCTAAGTCCCTCAAAACAGTTTCATACAGCATTTTGATGATCATAGGTAAACAGAAAAGTAACTGAGCTTCCTGGTAAAGAGGGAAACATACCACCTTTTTTCCCACATCAGCGAGCAACAGAGGTTTTGGTTTCGGCCGCGAGTATGATGGACACACTTCATGAATAAGGTACGGAGGGGACTTCTTCCACCACGTCCTCCCAGCTGTTTTCATTTCTGTCTGACTCAGTCCTGTTGCCCTTACTGAACCGTGCACTGGAGCCAGGAGCAGATGTGGCAGCCAAGCACCACCACACCACACCGGCGTTATGGCACCTGTACTTCACCACTGCCATTTCCACCCCAGCAAGCGAGGCAAACGCAGCCCCTGCCTGGCTGCCCAGTGCTCCCTCTGGCAGATCTCTGCTCCTCAGAGCCCTGACCACTGCCATCTGCTCCTGTTTGAAACACTTACACTGCAGCACCTAATTCTCCTGCTGTCCATTGCCCTAGGGTAGGGCTCCCAAGCCTCCTCACCAACACTGAGCCTGCCCTCCATCTCTGTGCCAGTTTAGTTGCTTTAGTTCACTCTGACCTGAAAATGAAAACACTTCAACCAGTCGTGACTTAAGCAAAATGTCCGTGTGTATTATGTCAGTTACAGTTATGCAATGGCCAATATTAGTAAATTCGTAGCTAATTTTAAATAAAAACTCTGAAAAAAACAGCGACAAACAGTTCCATGGCACGTACCATTCTTACCATGGGGATAATGCTTACCCTTTGTCCAAAGGGACAGTGGAAACAAGTATAAATATAGAAATTGTCTCAAAACTGCAAATCTAAGCCTATGTTAATGCTCTAAACTGTCACTGACTTCCACTAAAATTATTCAGATCCAAACATAAGCAATGATTTAGGACATCAATTTCTAACATAATGCTGGTGACCCTGTATCAGTCAGGCTGGATTGGTTTCTGTCCACAAAGCAAACTACAGAGTGGCAATAGTTTATCACTGGTCTTGCAAGAGCATTTAGTATGCAAATATAGTTTTTTAAAGATATACACACACATTTCCCCAAATTCAACTGTGGCTGAGTATTCCCCTTCCAGTTTTCAGTAATTTTTAAACAAATTAGATACCAAGCCCTTTCTGTTTGGATGCTTTGCTTTCTTTTTCCAGCCTGAATGAGTCTACAAATATTTTCTTAATTATACAAGGCCAATGTTTCACTTTGCAAACATTGAAGATGAAGGAACACTTGAAGCTTCAGCACCAGAAGGAAAACAAGGAAGAGTGCAGAGGGTAGCTCCATTCGGAACCACAGAGCTGTAACAATTATTGTTCCAGTTTAATACAAGTAACTCATAAAGACTTTTTTTCTAAGTAGTCCCATTGTTCCTGACAACCAAAGTGACTCCTATGTGAGATTGGACCTTCAAGACCCTTAAGTTGATACAGTTTGCAATCCTGCAGAACAGCAACACAAATCAGTTCCCCATAAGCACTGGAGAGATAAGAATACTTGTAATCTCTTGCAAAATGTCATCTCAGTTCATTAAAAACTTCACTTACTTCCTTAGAAAAAGGAGTCTATCATTCTTGGAGATAGTTCCTGTCATTTTTTTTGTTGTTGTTGCTGGAGTGCTGAGTTCTTGACCTATGGTTTTATTTATGTGTTAGCCTGAATGAGGGTAAGGAGAGAAGAGGAGCACCGTAGTATTAGCAGATTAATTAATATTACTTGTGATGACACCGATGATTTTCCCTGTTTGTCCCCCATCTCTCCTTACTATTCTCATTTTGTTGCCTTTTTTGATTTTTCCAGAGTGCTGTCAACAGAGCTGTGGAAGTTCCTTCCTTTGTGAGAACAACATTGCTGATTTCCTCTAAGTTTTTGCTTCCATAGGAAGCAGATACCTGGCAGATTTGCAATGGAATGCTAAATCAACTATGGAAGTTCTGCACTGTTGTCTGTTTCTGAGAAAGTCGCAGAAGTTCTTCTCTAATTGCTTTGATAAGAGAGGCTGACGAGTGACCTGGCTGGAGGTCCTCAGTGGAACTGGTGGTGTAGCAAAGGCCCTGGCCCTGAAGGCTGTTGTGTGGAAGCTGAGCAGGAGGTGCTGAGGGCTGCCTGGCTGAAGTCCTCGGCATCTGGAATACTGGTGAGGAGGAATATTCTTGGTGTCCATGCATATGCGTCTGGAAAAAGGGAGAAACTATTATCGTATTTTCTGAATAAACGTGATTATCCCAGAAAAGACAAGAAAACAAAAAGGCAAAGAACAGGGGGGAAAACAACATGGAGATGCTTGTATCTGCTGCAACGGCTCTTCTGTTACATGAATGAGTGATGTCTCTTATGGAGCACAAAACAACAAGTTTACACTAAACTGTTGGACTGCCTCAAGTTCAGAGACCACCCCCCCTTCCAATCTACAGTATGTTTAGGAACTGAAATGGAAGGAGGTGGGGAGAAACCCCACAGGACTGGAAATCAACAGAATTGGCTTCTCTTACCATCCACTTCCATCAACTTCCTAAAAGACAGCGGGCAAATCACTTTTTTTCCCTGGCTGTCATTTCTCCATACTATTTATAAGCAGAGATACTATTTCCACCTTCCCTTTTTCCTGCCTGCTTTGCTTGTTCAGACTGTACACTTTTGAGGACCCTGTGACTGACCAGTGCCCAGGAAAACACTGTCAACAGAAGAAGCAGCAGAAAAAAATGACTAGGATTTGAAAGATTAGATTTTTCCATACTCAGTATCTGAGAAACGCTATCCCAGCTTAGGGACAATCATTGTTTCAGGGAAGGAAGGGGTTAATTTTGCCTTTGTTCAGTAATGTACATTTTCTAACAAAACAAAAGATACAAAGAACAGAAGCCTGAGTTTATGGCTTGTCCTTCTGCAAGACAGTCTGCTTACACTAAAACAAAGCATGGATTTACAGTACACCGGGTGACTGCAGCAACTCCCAGTACGGACACAAACAAGGCACATTTTGAAAATCCAGATTCCAGCTGACAACCCTGAAGCAAGTGTTTCCTCTTGCCTCAAATCGCTGAAGGCTGGGAGACAGCCTGAAGGAAACACGGGACACAGAGGACTGGAAGGCACAGGTGGGAGCAAAGCAACGTGATCCCCTTTCAGGGGGAGCAGCAGGCTCAGAGCACAGCCACCACAAGCCTGTGAGCACTACCTTGGTCTGGGAACAAGCCTTAAGGAGTAGCAGAGAGACCAGCCTGATGGGGGAAGAAAGGACAGCAAGGTCAGCTAGGAGAGGATTTGGGAGTGAGAGGGAGGGGAAGGAAGACATTACAAAGCAGAGCCTGGGAAGGATACAGGGGACCTGGAGTGACAGTGGCAGCGGTGTGCAGGGAATACAAAAATGCATGGGAGCAAGTTCCTTAACATCTCTCATAATACAAATGAATAAAATTTAAGCCATTTAGAAAGTAGAATTAATAATAGATTCTGAGTCTCTTGTGCAGCTCACATACAGCACTCCTCCTTTATACAGTTAATTCTGGGAGACAGATTAAGGGGAAAAGAGGCTTTAATAGAAGAATGATAGGTAAAGGTTTTCCAAGTAACATCCTGTCTTAGTTCTTATAAAAGAGAGGTGATTTCAGCATCAGAAAGGAATGAATGGGTCTCCTGATTGTTCAGAATTATTCATTTGGCAGTGAAACCTGAAACTAATTCATACATGCAGTCTAGAGTTGGCAAACCTGACAAGTACTCTGTGGGTTTATAGGGAAGAGATGACATTAAAAAAATATTAAAAGGAAACACTCCTTGATACATGAGTCTTAACAGCAACCTAAATTATGTTCAGGTTACTTTCACATTAAAATGCACTATGTGATTCAGCTCCTATCTCACAGTGCACTAAATTACCACCATAAGAATGGTTTCTTAAAGGAAGTTAGGGAGTCTGATGACCACAGTAGCTGTTTTTTACACTAAGTTTTTCAAAGTTTTCTTAAATATCTCAGAAAAAGAAAAGGGTGTGTTTCTCTGATTTCACATATAGCATCAGAATTAAACAGGCCTGTAAAATTTCAATACCACACTGGGTTAGAAACCTAACCTCTACTAACCTACAACAGCAAAATAACAGGAGCAAAAAGTCTGAAATATTTTTTTGCTGTTTTTAAAAAATTTCTTTACTAACAGAAACACACAAAGATATGCTATATATCATTATATATGCAAAAATATATAGTTCTATATAATAGCTGTACATTTTATATTTTTATCTAAAAACTTCTAGATAATTAACAGCAGTATGAAACAATTGACAAAAATATCTTTATTGATTCTTCCTTCTTAAGGAATGAAGATTTATGAGAGTGTAAATTTCTTAATCTCCATTTAACACCTGTTGAGCTCTGGCCAATTTCAACTGAACTAAATGTATAAATATATACCCAGACATACCTGTGTATATATGAGTGCATGAACAGATACATAAAATTCACAAAACCAGGTAGCTAATTAGAAATAATCTGATTTGTTATCATTGAATCTGCTTCTGAGTGGCAGAAAAGTCAAGTTAGGCTGTGCTCTGCTGGATGTCTTAGCCAGCATGGATCTCACAGGGCCTATCTCGGGGACTTGAGAGACAATAAGTTTGGTGAGATTTTTTAGAGACACTAGAGTGGGCAGCTGAGTAGAAAAATAGGGTGAAAGGGTAGGAGTATCTTTGGGGAAACACTGGAAACCTGCAGGAAGGCTTGGGAGAACAGTGGAAAGCTCCAGGGGACTGTGGATGGGTAGGAGGTGATGCCAGGTGGAGAAGGGAGGTGCAGATATGCAAGACACTGAGCCCATCTGTAAGAAGCCAGGCTTCATTTGTTCTGCTGCTCAGATGAGCACCTGCTCAGGATTGTATTTTGTGTCAGCTAAGGAAATGCTGTCCTTCTCCTGATTGCCCTGGGCCTTCTGGATGGAGAATTAAGGTGAACTGATGGTACCCTGCACACTGGCTTTGGGCTGGGAGGTACAAGTGAGAGGTCATGTTCCAGCAGGAAGTCAGGTATTGGCTTCAGGAATAAAGGGGTGAGGATGCTGTGAGGAAAAGCGCTGTTGCAGGAAGACAAATGCAGATCCCTCTCCAGTTTGTGTGCAAGAAGAATGCTCTAGATTTCTATCTTCCTAAATGCAGAGTTTAATTTTAGAAACTTGCTTAGAATGAGGGAACACTAAGACAAGGTTTGCATAGGATGAGTTGAATAATGCACCACAAGGAACATGACCATCATTAAGTAAAGCCTCATTGCCAAAACGAGGAAAGACAAATTTAGAGCTCTGTCCTAGCGAGAAATCCAAACTGTGAAGGGAATTATTTAACTACAGAAAGCTACAAGACCACAACTTTTTGTTTGTTTTGGGTTGGTGGTTTTTTTTTGGTTTTGGTTTTTGTTTTTTTTTTTTTAATGGGAAGAATCCTTTTCAAAAATTGCTCACAGGAAAAAGAAAGTTCAGGCAATACGTGAGCTCTCCTACAACTGCATGACACCAAATTCAAAGAAGTTTTAGTTCATTATCTCCTCCTTTTGCCTGTTTTTTAATAGCAAACTGAAAAAAAATCACATTGCAGTAACATACGAACTGCAGCAACCAGTGAGCAAAAAGTTCTGTCAAAGCCGAGGAAATCTTTAAACTGAGATGAACCGAAAGAAAAACAACCTGGATTTAAATGACCTGAACAGGAACATGCCCACAGATGTAGAAAAGCCGTTTTCAGAAAACAGAGACGAATGTAAAGAAAGGTCAATAAATGGTAACCCAGAGATGTCTCTGAAAATGGAACTCGAGACACTAAGATCTCTCATGCAAGTGCTCTTTTAAATGTAAACTGAAATTATGATCTTGCACTCAAATGCCACAGTTTCAAGCACAGAAAGCACATTAAATTAGGGGAACAGATCTTTCAGCTTTGACAGTTGAAGTTTTTCAGTAGTATCAAACAGTGTATCCAGTTCTCAAAAACTTTATGCTGCTGCTCTTGAGTTTATTTGGAGTGGAGGCAGCTCAGTTTATCCAAAATCTAAAGATAAGCCCATCCTGGTGTGTTTCCTTTCTGCAAAGCTATGTCATGTTCATGCAATACTGCAAAGCAACATCAAGTAGTGTGAACACACACTGCCCTCAATATGCAAAAGGAGGAGATCTCACTTTCTTTCCTCAAGGAAGAAACCAGAGAAAAATAGTTTAAACTAAGAAGCAAAAGAAGAAGCATAAAGCTGTCACTCTCAAGAGTACTGCAATCAACCTGTTGCAGGTCAGTCTGCTCCAGGATACAAATACACCAAAGAGGGACTGGTAGCAGCCAAGTGTCTCTCTCCTGGCAAGGCCATATACTATCTTCAACCCCACAGATCTGGTTGAATCAGAAATGTCAACCTCTGGAAGCACAGCTGCCAAGAACATGAAATCACCATGGCTGCCTGGGCAACACAGGTAAACGAGCATGTGTTCATTTACCACATCCTGCTGACTTAGGCTAGGAAAGTAACTTGTTTAGAAACACCTCCAATGTTATGTGCAAGTATGTACCTTTTTCTGCTGTCCTGACTCCTGCTGTTAGCACTGATACAGAAGATAAAAGAACTTTATGCATACAAAATAGAATGGTAGCCCGGGACAATTTCATTCAGTGTTTTCTAATGACAATGATCTCAAAATACAGAGGCATATTTCAAAGAAGGAATGGAAAGCAGTATCCACCTCTGCTGGAGCTCAGAAGCAGAACTGGATGAACTGCAATTAATGGGTGAAGGCCTCAAGCGAGGAAAAAAAAAGTTAGGGTAAAATGAGAGAAAGCATTTGGAGAAGCAAAGGTGAAAGAAAGCAAGCAGAAGTCAGAAGAGCTAACAAGGGTTTGAAGAGCAAAGCAAAGAATGTCAGAGAAGCAACTAAAATTATTCCAGGGGGGGGAAAAAGTTCCAAACAGTAATGCAAGAAAAAAATACCCAAACAAATCACTACTTTGGAAACTATGCAAATGTGTAACAGTACTCACTGCATCTCGCCTAGCACATTCATCCTCTCCACGATACTGGGGCCACCCTGGCCCCCCCGGCTGGCCATGCCCTGCTCTGCCTGAGGGGATCTCCACTGGTTGACCTCCGATCCTGCTAGCAATTCCCACCTGAGTGAGGTGCTGTATCTGAGAACCTTAAAAGCAAATATTGGTTTTTTTTCATCTTCATACACAGTCAAGTTTGCAGGGCAGACATATGATAACATAAAACTTTGTTGGAAGCAGGAGACGAGAAGAAAATGGAGCTCTGTTTCTGTGCAATTAATAAAAATCAGCAGAAAGAAGGCTGTCAGTGTGGAATAAAGACAGAAAAGTTATGTGCGTTTTGTGCAGTTCATGTGAGCGTGATGCATTTCATGGCACTGCACTGAAAGAAGAGGGTGGGATACACGCATCTCTGACATGGGTTACTCCTCATTCCAAAAACATGCCAGCCCTTTCCAAACAGTGCTTACTGAAAGCTCTGGCAATGCTTTCACGCCAATTACTCAGCAGCAAAGAGAGGACATTTGCTCCTGTGGCACACCTCATTTGCATCACACTGGCAAGACCCTAACTCTGCAGACTGCCTCCTGTGGCTCTGAAGAATAAAATAGACTACGTAAGAGTGTGCTTCTCTCAGCTTTGCTTTGTGGTTAAATATTTGAACCATGCTGTCCTTAACTAAGAGAAGGTCAGAACACACTGTATCTCCTTCCAGCCTGAAAGCCAACCTCCTCCTTTCTCCTCTTCCTTCCCTTCCCTCCTTCCCACTGCTTTCAAACATATGCAAGGATAGCTGCCACCATTAATTGCAAGAGATATGTAACAACATGCCAGCTTTCCTTCTTCATTAATTGTCTCCCACAGGGAAATGTCATTTATATTTTCACTCTTAAAATTACTATTAATACTTCATTATTCATTAGAAATGAAACACATTTAACCCAGAGATACATAAAACTGTGTGTATGTACAGAAGGGGAGGAAAAGACAAAAACAACAGTGTGATTAACATGATGGACAGTTAGATCACTTCCCCATTTTCTCTCAAAACCCCCCAGTATTTGAGAAGTTTGATATTTACACGTAATTATGCCGAGGGACAGAAACTAAATATATTAAGTACCTCCAAACTTTAAAGCAGAATACATATGAACATTTAGACAATAGTGTGAATTAGAGAATAAACCAGCCATCGTTAAGCTGTAATAGTTATGACATTCCTACTATACTTATTCATTTAACATTTACAGGGAGATGAGAGCAACTATCAAAAGTAGGCTTCTGATATAAGTGTATGATCATATTTCCAGTCTTTTTCAAGGAAGAAAATGTTTATCTGGGAGAAAATTAACTGTAACATTTACATAGCAATACAACATTTTATTCTTAGAAGTGTTTGCTGCTTAGCTGCCATGTGATGTTACTATCTTACTCATGACAGCATTGGTGACTGCTGTCAAAACTACCTCAACCAGATCAGGGAAGGTGATTTCATGGGGGACAGCAGAGATAGAGAGTTCAATCTAAAAGTAGGAGATATTTTTTTAATGCACACAATTCTACAAAGAGAAATAAGATACACAGATGTAGAGAAGTATTAAAAAATTTTGCTATTTAGCATGCTGATTTGGGATGCAAAAATTAGTTCATTTAGCACAAAAGGAGGAGTTTGAAATTGAAAGTTAGCATACATTGTAATCTCTAAAACAAGTAATTTTCCATTCTTAGCAAATGGGGTTTTGTGAAAATACACTTTGTGATAACCAGTGCTTGTAAGATGCTAAAAAAGGGGAAAAGCACTTCCTTTTTCTGCAAGGTCCTATGGAAACTAAAGTTAACCTCACTTTGTGATCATCTTTTTTTGGGCATTGAGGACAAGGACCACATATCACATGTAGCTGAAGGAGCATAACATCTTAGTGGTGACCTTGGCATAAGAACAGACAGAGAAAAGGCTCAGTTATTTTCCTGCATATTTAACTTCAGTGAAGTGTACCTGCAGTGCTCCCAACGGGTCGTGGCCGTGCCACTGATGGCATTTCCTCTGAGTACATCCCCCTGGAGGAATACTGAACCTCAGGGGGCGGCTGCTCTCCGTGCATTAACTCTGCAGGCTGAAGAAAACCTGGCCCAAAGTTCTGCCTGTGGAAAAGGAGTCAAGGTTAAAAGAAGTGAAATCCCTAATTAAAAACAATAACGTAGGTGTGCCTCGCACAGTGGTTCTTTATGCCTTTCAATGTAATTGTAACCTTCAATGTTGAGGAAAATATTTACATCTGAAGAACATGTTTTAACAAAATTTTACACAAGTGTTTTTCATATGTTGCAGTCTCCCCAGTGCAGAGAAAAAAGTTCACAGATCTTGAGATCTTGTTTTCTCCTTGGGGGAAAAAAATATCTTCAATGAAAAAAACCAGAAAAGTAAGACTTCAGCAGTGATGTAGCTGATTACCTCAGCAACAAAGCTGACTCTACTCAAAGAGTTTCTAGGCACACACTTTTGGTCTAAACAAAAATATAAGCTGCATTACATGTGTATTTTGTGAACAACTATTACTTCATGAAGTATTCTGATAATTTTTCAAGAATTTTTCAAAATTGTGCTCTTTAAGATTTGTGAAACAACTCAAAGCACTAGCACATACGAAGAAACGTAATGTGTACTGAAATTAATGTTTCCTATCAATCAGGTTAGTGCTGGTAGTCACTGTTTTGTATTTGCTAAAAAGAGTTAACAACAGAAACTGTAATCCATCCAACTTCACTATTTGTGTGAGTGTAAATGAAGCAAAGTGAGACAAGCAGCCAGGCTCAGGCACATGGAACTACACAAAGTGAGGGCTAGGGATGAGTTTTCCATGCCTTTTACCACAATGGCATCTTGGCCCTCCTAGGCTACAGTCTGCAGTGTATCCTATTCCTCAAGATCTCAATTTTACACCCCTTTGTTTTACTGCAAAATCCTGTGACTGCATCTAGTTTAGACTATTCTTGATTTGTGCTTTATTTGGAAAACTACCCACCTTCATATGACAGCCAGATAGCAAAGAAAGTTGACATAATAAATTGCATAATAAAGCACAAACAAGTAATTGTAAATAAAAGTACCAGCTATTTGGCATGCCGAGTTACAAGATGGAGGAGGTTAAAGGGCTTCAAGCTGTAACAATCCCCATTGTGGAAGTCCTAGAATTTCCCCAGTTCCCTCATGTACAATCCCCACCTGTCCACTCAGCAGATCCAGAGGAAACCATTCCTAACCACACAAGCTAGTTAAAATAAATGCTTCAATGGGTAGGTAATGTTTAACTACACCACTTCTGTTATGTTAATCACTGTAATCATAAAGGATGTGATCATCCGGCCCTTTATGCCTGCAGTGTTGAGCTAGAATTTTGAAGCTGATGAATTACTACAAATTTTTGATGTTGTCTAAAGAAAATATTTTCTCAACATTACTGCAAATGTATTCTTTTTGTGCCAATGTTTCAGAGGATGGGAAGTAAATTCTTTGTTGCTGATATGTTTGCACTTGAAAGGTTCACATTTAAAAAGGCTTCACCTTCTCAATCTTCTTTATAATAGATACCTATAGCTTCTCTATAAAGTCAAGATCCACGTAAGAGCATAAAACCAGAATACAGCTCTGCATCTGTATCATACAGGCTTTCTAGTGCTCCTTCCTATTTCCAGAATGAAACTCAGCTTTCAATTTTTGCACATCCAAAAAAACCCCAAAATTATCTCCAGTCATTTAAGTCAGGAGATACTGCTCCAAGAAATCAATTTTACACCACTAATCCACTACAGCTCAGTATATCTATCTCTGTTGCATGATTCAATACCCATTTCCTGGCAAAAGCTGTTCATTGTGCCTTTATGACTACCTAGCTGTTATGTGACCTAGGTCTTTTACATTTAATTTTTTTCCCCAGGTTGGTTCCACCCCATTAAAGATGCTGATGGTGTTATTACAGGGAAGAGAACAGTATGCTCACCCAACTAGTATTCCATGCACTGGATATTTAACCCAATGGACTATGACATTGATACATGCCACCTAATCACACTGACCTCAGGTTATTTTCCCTTCCTCTAGCGGGTGCATTGCTTCTATCAATTTGTTTATCACTATCTTCAGATTTTGAGAATAACTCCCACTGCACAACCATGACAACTTGTTTTCTATTGACCAAGCTCTAGGAAGCTTTCTATTTTAATGAAAACTTAGAGGAATTCTTTCTGTTCAGATCAATGACTTTGCAGATTGTTAACTTTGCTGACACTGGCAAAGCCAGCATTTGGACTTCTGCGATTTACACAAATTCAGGCTGCCTATGCCAAAGAATGATAAACTTTTGAACAAAAAATACATTGTGAAGACACTATCTTGCTCAGGTGTATTAACATGGACTACAGCACTTTCATGATTAATTTATCACATTTTCCCTGAATATGTACATACTATGTGCCACTTCATGTACGCTCCACTCACACTGAAACTGTCACCTCCAGCCAAGAACTACACAAGATGCTTAGAAACTCCTCCTTTTCTACTTGGTCTTCTCAAAATCAGGTTGCAGAACAATAAATAAAAGAAAGTTCTTCACAGCTATTTTACCATCAAGTTTCCAAGGCAGTGAAGACTTCAGATGAAGTCTGATGAATGACATGAATAGCTGTGGGATTTCATCTCACATGGTGAACTCTAAGAAGGTAATGAGAGAGCAGCACAAGGCCACCATTTTACCAGCCTGGCTGCAGCAGCTTGGAGAGACTGAGACAAGTCTCACCCCAGTGAGTACCATGACTCAAGTGTCCAACTTCACATGTGGTTAAAACACACAAACTAAATGTGAAATTAACAGTCAGCTGGACAACTGTTGTCTCCCCTTTACACAATTCTCTCATGGCAAGGGCAGGAGAAGATGGAAAATTTGTTCTTCCCCTGATTTTATAATAATAGGGCTGCAATGCAGACTTTCTCTGTGAGGGTCACTGTGCTCTGTCATTTATTCACAACTTGGTTAAAAATAGAATGAATCTGTTAGTCATATGAAAGCTGTTGTGAGTGAGTGTTGCCCTGAGGATACAGAAACAAGATGAAAGCAAGAGTATTTGGAGAATTACATGCATCTGAGTAACTGTTTCAGGCTCTCCAAAAGCTCATACTCAGTGGTTTACTGAATATTGGAAGGATTTTGCTATAGCTGAGGGGCTAGAAACACATTTCTTTTAAACAGAGGCTTGGATTCCATACAGCATGCATATGTCATTTATGCTTCATAAATAAATAACAAAGACTGAATCTGGACTCCTGTTACTTCTCATTTATACAGTACTTTGCATAATAATATACCAGTGCCAGTAAGAAATCTGGAGTAATTGCACGGAAAATAATAAATGATAATTTGATCAGTAAAAAGCTACCTCGGTAGGAGACCTGGTGCTGCCGGCGGAGTCATTCCAAATTCCATGTATCTCTGTCAGGAGAATGAAAAAAACCCACCAAATTAAAATCAAAATTCATACCTTGGGAACTCCACGGTCAGCTTTTTAAATTATGAATGGCAGAGATCACTAAGCCTGTATGCAGGACTTGATGGCAGCCATAAGAATTTAAGTTTTACAAACAAAGGAGCACAAGAAGATCTGGGAATCACTGCAACAGCAGCTACAGTCTCTTTTGAGTGATCAGAGTCTTAATTTTAAAATCTTTCAGAAATACTTTTTCTCACTTGCAGAAGATCAAGAGCTGCTCCAAGGCCTACTTATCAAATACCAAGCTTTGCATTTGGAAATCTCTTTTGACCTCAAACAGCATCAGACTGTAGCAGAGACCACAGGGCTCAGACTCATCAGAACTTATGATGACCTACAGGATTATCCATGTGTTTCAAGACTCCATCAAAACAAAAAAATCATACACAGAAACACTGCTTCCCTATCCCCCACTTCCTGAAAGCTTTTGGATATCCTGCTGAAAAATATGACCTATGTCAAATACATTCTTTTTGTCATTGTCAAAATAGGAACTACCACACATATTAAAAAAAAAAAAAAAAGTTTGACTCTCAGACACAGCAAGACTGACTTGTGAAAGATCCTAACTGAGAAGAACTGAAATTATCCTAAAGGAAAACACCTGTCTTCTCTTGTGGACAAGGGAAAAGAAAGCAAACAGCTTGGAAAGCAAGTTCACCATCTTGTGACAGCCATTTCTGAATTCTCCTTGCCCCGGGAACGCTACCTGTTTGTGCTAAGCCCTGACAGCAAGGGCACAACAGCAGTGGCTGTGGCTCAAGCGGCGCTAACTCCCTGCCCAGAGACTGAACTGCATCCCAAAGGTGCTGCTCACTGCCCGGCTGGCCCCGAGGCGACCCGTCCCTGCCCAGCAGCTGCTCACCGGCTGTGCTGCCGACACCCCGGGCGGAGGCACGGCCGTGGCGTTGGCGGCCGGGCCGCTGGGAGCCACCAGCGCGAAGGCATCGTCCAGCAGCGAGTGCATGGTCTGCCGGGCCTCCTCGATGGACGGCTGTGGGGGCACGTACTGCGACACCGGGTGCGGGGGCAGGCCCGGGAACTTCCCCAGATCCGCCGAGGATGATGTCTGGGGCTCGGGAGGCAAGTCTGGGTCGGACTGGAGGAAACAGAAGGAAGGTGAAGGGCAGCCACGGAGGAGATCTAACTGGCTTCCAAGCCCCTGTGGGCCTTCAATCTGAGCAACATTGTCTTGGCCAGAACCATGGCACCTGCCCTTATCCTCCCCGCTGCTGCACGCACACATGTAACACCGGCAGCTCAAACACTTCATTCAGCGTGATCTGAAGGACTCTGATCTCAGGTAAGGCAGCAGAGCTTTGGGCAGGAGTTACTCAGCTATAACAGAAATCTTGTGGTTTGCAAGCATGTAATCAAGTCATGCAGAGAGCATTTCTCCACCCAGAAAAAAACAATCAGCTCTGTCTGCATCTTTGACTTCTTTGCAGCTTTTGCAATTCTAAGAAATTAATTTAGTCTTTAGCTTATAACTGACCACATCAGCAGTAACATTAAACAATTATCACCTCCTAGAAAAACGCAGAAAGGAAGCTGTTAAGGAACTAAGTGGTAACCTGCATGGAGCTTGAACTTGGGTGCATCACCTGAATGGGATTCATGTAAGTGCTTCTTTGCAGCAATACCTTAGGCATGCATCATAATTACTGCCTGGGATCTTACCACATGGGCTTATTGTTCATCAGTGAGAGGAAATTAAACGAGCTTTACAGCAGCAGACTTATTATCAGAGCGCATTCTTACCACTGCATGCAGACTGCAAAATCAGTCGTCAAGAGGCACAAGCCTCTACTTTATTAGGAACTTAGCATTCTGAGCAGTCTCACTGCAGATGCCAAAGGGGCTGAGCCTGCTGTGTGCCATGTCTTAATTAAACAGCTTCAGATGATAATTCATTCTACTGCAGCATGACATTAAAATCATCACACTCATGTTTGAAGGCAAAGGGAAACTGCAGAAATTGACATCAGAGTCACCTGATCACATATGCAGCTAACAGTGATATTCTTAAAATTATTAAACCATCTTTAAAGATAAAAACTGTCCAGGGGCTTCCAATATTAGCATTTGGCTTCATGAAATCTGCTTAGAAGTGGTTAAAGATGCCTAAATACTGTTTGTGACATGGATATGATTGAACAGGAGTATTCTCCAGCGTCTTTCTTTTTTTAGACGTGAGACAAAATTAATTTTCAAGACATTGCACTAGAATTGTTTCAAGTTACTGTAGTACAAAGACGTGTTTCTCTATCATTAATAATTAATTGTCGCATTTGAAAGATGAGAAAATTTCTCACAAAAAGACCTGAGTCTTCCACTCTGTAAGAGCAAAGGATGAAATTTGCTGTAATATATGAATATATAACATCCAGCAAATTGAACTAGAATGAAACTATGTTCAAGATGTTGTGGAACATGTCAAGTACACTTTCATGTGCATAACACAGTGGCATTAATGTAAACAAGGCTTTGGTTCTTGGCCTCTGTAATATCGAGGAATACCTGGCAGGATTTTACTGCTTAAAAATGACAGACTGTCAAGGAAATCCTTACTTCACTTTGATTTACATGCTAACTGCATGACTGAAACTAACCACATCATATGGACCACAAACAGAAGGCCAAAAGCCTGCCAATGCCACAGCTGTCATCATTATCAGAACATTCCTCCCATTCAAGAGACATACATACAATATATGCAGAATTATTGACTCCTGGAGGCCTTTTGTATGTCCCATCACTGTCAGTTGTGATTAACCTGTCCTTTTCAGCATCAATTGGACTCCCATTTATCTGATGGCGACGGCGCTGCTTGGGAGAACGTTTTGCACGAGAACTTAACAGGAAAAGAAACAAAGAGCAGAGAGAGAGAGAGACAAAGGTAATCACAATTATTTTTGAAATCTTTCTTCTCAAGGTTGAACTCCTCTGCATATTTCCTCCTAGTCACCCTTGCCTCAGCCCTGTTTCTCTTCCCTTTCCCAGTTTTCCATGCCAGTCCCGTTAGGTAGCTCAAATCTCTTTCCTCAAGCTTCTCTTAATAACACTCTCGTTGGCAACTCTCTGAAACATTCCATTCTTCCCTTAAATTCTCTCCAGAGTCACCTCCCTCCTTCATTCACCTGTCCAGGTTGCCTGTGTTCCAGCTCCCCAGCCCAATGTGTGACACATCTGCAGCTGCAGAACAGACCACACTGCCAACAAGGCTTTGTGCTTGGTAAAGAGGGTTTAACCCCACCAGGCAAACCAGCTGAGGAACCCACACCCCTGGAGAAAAGCTACTTTCTATCAGTGCAGAAGAACCCACTGGGCATCAATGCTCCAGGAACAAAGTGCCTGTACTCATAAGCCTGAAACAGAAAACTGGGAAAACTTTTTCTTAAAATACAAGGCCAGGAAGGCAGATCTGTGATGCTGACAGATGTGCCTTACAATCTTTTATGTATTCCCTCTGGGTAATCTCATTGATTTGTGAATTTGCCTTTAACATTCAGAATCTTCATGCTTTTTAGGTCGTTCAAGGTTTTCCTTATTTTACATATTCCTCTCCTCCCTCCTGCTTTATTAAAATATTATTACTTGCTGGTTATATTACTTGCATATATATTACTTGCAGGTTTCTTTTTTAGTGCTGATATTACAATTTTGATCCCTCTACACCACACAAGAATTATTCAAACAAATGGCAGAGCAAATACTAAATTGTTTTAAGACTGTTTTCATACATTTGGGCTTATTTATCAGGATCACTGCTGAAAACTTGTAAAAACATAATTTGAAATCAAAACATAGTGGCATATACTGAAATAAATGAAAGTGTCTAGAACAACCCAATCCTGTTCACCTAGATAACTCAAATTCAACTAGTGATCAAAATGATTTCCAGCTCTGACAGTTAAGTACAGTTTTGATGTAGTTTGGGCACTGACTCTAAAACAAAATTGTTCATTCCACCTCTGAAATCCCTACCTCTTCCTGGGCTCTATGAAGACAGTAGGCACGCTGCCTCCAGGGTCCAAGATCTTGTCAATCTGCATCTGTGCCTTGCGATATATTCTGTGCTGTTCTTTGGAGTCAACCACCACCACGTCATCCACCACTGGGAACTCATAGTGCCCTTTACGCTTGGCGCGCAGGCGGATCTTATTGCGGTGGTGCTCGATCTCGGATTTATGCCTCAGGGCTGTTTGTATCTTCAGGAAGGAGAAGGGAAAAAAAAAAAGAGGAATATTTTTTCAGTTGTATACTTTACAAACTAGATTTTGCTTCACTTCTGTAAACCTCTCCTCCCCACCTCTCCGCCTGCCCCTGCCTCCCTCCCCCAAATGTCTGAAGGATTAAAATAAGTCACACAATTTATGAGCACACTTTCCTTCCTGGATATTTCGCAGTCTTCCCATTGTCTCCCCAGGTAGATGTACTATTATACACAGCACGATTGCCTGCACAGCAGGTGCAATTAGAGGGAAGTGGCAGTTTGTTAATAAAAGGCAGGAGGAACACAAAAAACTTCTCCTGTCTGCCAGACGTAAGACCGCTCTGAAAAGGTAAGACTAACCAGTCTGTAGTTAGCTATGCTAGGCAAACAGATAGATATTTGATCAACAGTGTTAAAATCTGCTACCCTTTCCCTCTAATGACCTTCATCACATAAGAAGCAGGAACTTCAAGAGCCAACTGAGCTCATAACTCAGTGCCTCTGCTGTGCATGAGAGGCTGCCATATGCTATGCAGGAACACAGCAACAACACAAGGGCCCAGATACCCAGATGAACACGGCACTATCAGCTCTACATCATCCTGGAGGCTGAGTTTTCATGCCTCTCTCCTACCTTTTTTCAAATTTCATGGAATACATCTCATTATCTGGGTAAAGCTGTTGTAACACCACACTTTTAAGTCCTGGCCCAAAACCCACTGAAATGATTCTTATCACTGGTAAACACTTGAGCACCAGATTAGGTAGCAACAACTGCCCTGTCTGTGCTGGACTAGTTCTGGAGCACATCAGCATCAGCAAATTAAGAACCAAATAAAAATTTATTTTTGTGTATTCTCTCATGAAAATCTGAAAAAATAAAAGCATATATAGGACACAAGTCAGACTTGTTCTTTATGCTTATAGTTAGAATCATATGTCTTCTGCCCATACAGACAGATTTCTGTTTCGTGGCTCCTCTTGCCTCTGCATCCTAGATAGATATATAATTTGCCTCTCTTCAGTAAGGTACTGAGAAACATAGATTCTTGACGAAGTTACAGTTTTGAGTAATAAAATCAGTTACAGGTTTGAGTAGTCTTCCACTCTGAATTATGAAAAAATGTCATCTTACACCAAACCAGGATGCAGGTAGGTGCTACTGTCAGGCAGTGTATGATGTGGTTTTACAGCGCATCACCTCTCCTCGTGCCCCAGGCATGCTCATATTCTGCTAATAATAATGTGAGCCTCAGAGAAAGCAGGAAATTTTGTATGTTTACTGTCAGGTAAACACATTAGAAGTTGAAAGCAATGAATTGGGCTGTAAATTCACACCCCAGAATGTTTTGAGATGACTTCTTTTTATAACCAACATCCTCAGTCCTGAAAACTAAAAGAATAGTGTAGAATGAAAACCAAGTGGGCCATATGTTCCAATTCTCATACATTAATTAGCACAACTGTCTTTAAGTCACGTCCTGCTGACTAGCAAAAGGATGTTAACACAAAGGTACCCTGACCACCAGATCCTCTCTGTGTTTAAATTTTGGTTTAGGCATCTCTTAAAAACAGGTCAGGTCATTTCTCTGATGGAAACAGGATTATTCCCGTAACTTGTCAAGGAACTTACAAGGAAATCCTGACAACAAGAAACTGGATACTTTTCACTTGGCTAGGCATAGAATCCTCCAAAAACATGCAAAGCACTTTCAAAAATACCTCTTTATTAATTTTGTTGGTCTCTGCTACCCGATCGGAGAGCACCGAGTTCTGAAGCGGAGGTGCTGCCATGGGCTGCATGGCAATCAGCTGGATCTTGCTTGGGACCCGCCTGCTGGCATCTGAGGAACGGGACATCCTATCCACATGTTCAAAGATAGAGGCTGAGGAGTGCTGCTCGTTTCCACTGCTGGTCTGAGGAGGTCCTAAATTATCAGAACCAATACAGACTGAAGCAGTGCTGCCACAGTTATCACAGTCAAATGTTAAGCTCTACAGATGCTGTGCTACAAAACCATGCCCTGTTTTCCATCTGTGTCTAATTTGCCCTACAGGCCTTCCAGCTAACTCACATTTAGTGTACAACAAGTTTACCCTGTGGTTTGCAAATTATAAACATTTTCCCATTGTATTTCCAGAAGGTGAGCTGTCATTCTTTATTTCTGTAAATCAAGCTCTTGGCACTTGCAAACCCCCAAAATCTCAACCTACTTTCCTGCATAAAAAGCTGTTTAAGTACATTCTGCTAATGATTCCTCTTATCAGTACTTAAGGAGATGCAAATTGCTCAAATGGGGGTTCAAAGAGCAACGAAAGACGTCTCAATGGAAAATGCATTTCTTAAGTGATAGGAGTGATACAGGAATCAACAAAAAAACCCCTTAGAAATCCACACAAAACACAAAGAATTTTACAGACATTTTACTGATTAACACTTTTAAATAAGATTTTTTTCTCTGTGACAGGATAAATAGTTCTCATAATAATAAGCAAGCTGCATAAATACTGTCATGTTGTAATTTCTTGAAGAGGTTAAACCAACTCAAATACAATCAGCAAAAGACAATATGGAAACCAATATGCATGGAAGTGCACCCAGGTCCTGCCAACAGTTAATTACTTCAATAGAGATTGGTCATCTCCCTCAAAAGACTTGACATCTACAGAATCACCCCAGTGATTTGCAGTTAAGCACAGATTTAGTAATTTTTTTTCGGAGTTAGACCTAAATCAGAAACTGTTATGCAGATGAGGCTTGCAAAAGCTACTGAAAACTTTCAAGATATCTTTTGTCTTATCCACGTGATAAAGCCACACATTCTCAAACTGCTTTTCACCATGAAATACAAACAATGAGAGATCAAGACTCATGACTCTCCTTATGAAGCAACACAACAGTGTTGAGGGACATAGCCCCACATCTTTTCACAGACTCCTAATAAGGGGATGTGGTTCTCAATATTCAAATCAGGAGGAAAATCTAATTTGCTTCTGATACAGAATCAATTGCTGATCAACATGATCCACCTACAACAGACAAGAAGGGAAATAAAATAGTCCCTGCTCTGATCCTGTTGCAACATGTGCTGGTAATGCAGGATAGGGTTCAGAAGAGGAGTGAATCCTGTCTTCTGTGGAAGGTCACAGTAGATGACTTGCTCCTTTGCCTCTTCCAGCACAACAAGGGAGCAGGACAAGAAAGGAATAGTATGCTTTATTATATTCACAGTATACTACTTTTGGGCTGGAAAGCAGTCTGGCCACAAGTTAAGCAAAATCCCTATTCATATTCCTCAGACTTGATCAAAACACTGTCAAACATACACATTTACAAAAGGCATGCATCATTTATAAATGTGATTTCTCTGTACAAGTGTTCTTAAGAAGAAGGTAAACAGTTCCATTCAAGACCTCTGTGTCCCAAATGTTTTGCAAGACACAGAGCTGGAATGAAACATATCCATTCCTCTTCTGTAGCTATTTGTATCATCTTAACCATTTGTTGTGTTCACAGCCCCATCTTCATGCACCTCTCAGAAGTGTGCAAGCATTGCTTCTCACAGAGAGGGGCACAAGATATATTAAGGAGTTAATGGGAACCCCTCAGAGCAATCATGTAGTCAATAGAAATCTGAACTTCTGCATCCATCTTCCCCAAACATGAGTCATTTTTTCCTCACCTTTTCACTCTATCAGCCGCTCCCAAGCTCAGTGACCTCCAACACAGAATTGTAAGGGTATTTTTGTATTACTTGGTTAGTGAGGTCCAATATTTCAATTGCACTGAGCATTCACTCTGAATCTTTATAACTTCATCCATAACTTTCCCTCATACACACATAAGTGCTTGGCAGGGGACTCTTAGCTGAAAGAGTTCTTAAGCTCTTTTCTGTAAAACAGAAGTCCCACTGAAAAATTTTGGTAAGGCTCTACAGTAACATCATATGTTACTACTTTTTACAGAAAAGATACATGCAAAAAACCCTCATAAGCTGCATATGACCTTTAAATCCTCTCTGCGTGTCTACACTCAATGTGTCTATAAATACAAACCAAGATGGAAGTACAGAAAAGTAGATAAAGTCAGGAACAGCATAGCACTGTATACATACAACAAAAGGAGAAATGGTTTCTAACCCAATATAAGAACGAGGTCCTGAAGAAGTTCTGACAGAGACAATAAGCATATTTCTCATTTCAGAGTTCTTACATTACACTATTATTCACATTTAGAAAATCTTCCTTATAAAGCTATCGGATGGCACTACATTAAAATTTGATTTCAGAATAATTCAGCTGAGGCTAAAAAATAATGGAGAGGTACTTAATACCCCAATACTGGTCAGATCATGTTTTAACAACCAGTCCATATAGGTCACACACCAGGATCAGTGTTCATCACTGCTCCCTGAGTTGAAACCATTAACTGCACTGAAATGATGGTCAGTGCTATCAGAGGACACAGTCCTTATTTTATCACTAGATGTGTTATACGTTATCAAAGACAGCATCAGCTTTCTCCTGCCCTCTGTTTGCCATGTCTCAATCCTGGCAGAGAAACACAAAAATATTTGTGTTTCTTTGCAGGTAGCTCATGTTTTTTCTTGGGCTTCCAGTTAATTAATTCCACATTAATTCTAATATTATCTCCAACTTGTTTATACAAAGCTGGTTTCAGGACCAACAGCTGCATTAGTTTTGCTTCTTTCACAGTGATGCTTTCCTCAATAATTTGAAAGAACTGGGAGGAAAAAAATTAGAAAAATGTGCTGGATTACTATAATTTGTGTTACTGAGACTTTTTTTATACTTCAATAGCTCAAAAGCAATTTTATTTTCTTAGACTCAGAAGACAAACTCTTCCATCCTTAAGACATAATTGCAGCTACCCCAACACCCCTATTCATATTTGTACTCAACTACCAGCTCTGGTTACTTACCCACTCTGTTTGCTCCTGACAACATAAAGGAAAAAGAAGAGACAACACAGTAATTATGACAAGTAATTTAGCTAGAATGGCAACTGGAAAAAAACCACAGCAGTAAGATGACTGCATTTACTTTTGAATGAGATGCATGAACTTGGATCGAACTGCCAAATCTCAGCTGCACAAAAAGGGATCTGAATCTCCCATTTAGTAGAGAGCTCTCTGCAGACACTGCCTCAAATTCTGAATGCTAAGAATAGTCCCTATGATTTGCAAACTAGGGGCATGAAATGCTGAAAAAATAGTGCATTTTACGCAGTGAAGGCATGATAGGTAGAAAGGACACATTTTACACAGTGTCCTTGCTGCCTTTACCACATAATTCTGATGCAGCAACACGTAACATTTCTACACCGAAAGGAAATGTTAAATATTACATAAAGTTTTAAGCCAGATAGAAAAAGAAGAGATGAATCTGGAGTTCCCAGGTAAAAAGAAACGGGAGAACACTAAAACAGAGCAACAGAATTCAAGTCAGATAGGTTGGAGGAACTCAAACCCTCCTGAGATGTTTTCCCATCTTTTCAAATA